>CM061041.1:132860208-133120876 GCA_030762985.1 Adelphocoris suturalis | reverse complement strand
CAACGTGATCAGCATGCTGCACATGATTAAATACACCGAAACCGTACTATTTAGACGCCAACTTACGGTATGCAAATTGAGAATTACTTCAGAAAATGAAAGATTCGATTACATTTTGGCTCAACTTGATCAACATTATTTTGAAAATATATATAATTTTGTCAACTCTACTGCTGCTGACAAGTACACTCAACCTAAAAATCCGGACAAAAGCCCGTTGTTGCTAAGCAAATTAGTCAACATCCCGTCAGAATTATCAAATTCTTCGGCTCTACTAATGGTAAAAGATACTGGAAACATCACGTTTTCCAATGGTAGAAGAAGACAAACTTAAAACAGCAATATTCACACCTTTTGGACTACAAGAGTACTGTTGCATGCTACTTGGGATCCACAACTAAAAGGGCTGATAATTGACTGGCTGAGTTTGACAAAACTAATTTGAATATTTCTTGTTCCCTCCGAGCCAGTTCCGTCATCACAGCCGCAGTTGAAGATGAGGAGCATCAGTGGTCTCATGAAGCGGGAGCCCGCTGTCGCAGGAATTGGTAAGTTCAGCGGAATTGTAATAGACTTAGGCCGCCCCAGAGGTGCAATGGGGGCCTAAATCCACACTCATAGAGACACAGAGGAGAGTGACAGTACCATAAGAGATACAACCCATACTAATAGCATATATGCTACGTTCGGAGAAGATAGGTTTTCCAGTTCCAGGATCACCCATCCATCACCAAACGCAGGTTTTCGAAAACACGAGAAGAAGCGCCCGACGCCCGTTGGGAAACAACGGAGCGACGGTAGCGCATTCCCTTGGATCTCGGGGGAATTGTCACAGAATTCGCACCTTATTGTATCGATTTCAAGTATAGCACTCTACCATTACATCTCCTAAGACGCTTTCAGTCTCAGCAACAAGATATCTCGCACCACAGTTTGTCACCTGTGGGATCTTTCAATTGTCATTTTATTCTCCAGTTTGGGATTTCATCATTTAACCCTTTGACCGGAACATCGGTAAAATTTACCGGTATAGTTCATGCAAATGCAGCCTGGGGCGCTCCAAGTCGCGCTGCGAGGCTGGAGCGAAGAAGCACTTTCAGTGTCCACCAGACAAGCAAGCGGGGAGGGTGCGTCACGTTGTCGCTCACCAAGTTGGGTAAGTAGATGACAATATCTCAGACAATACCCGTAAAATTTACCGATATTCCGTATGTGACCTTTTTTTTCCTTGCCGGTAATTTTTACCGATATTCTATCACAATACCCATAAATTTTACTGATGTTCTATCACTGTAGCCGTACATTTTACCGATATTCTAACGATCTGTACTCTTGGTTCTTATGAGTTTTCGATACGTTTTTCATTTCTAAAGTAAAATGTAAGATCAAAAAATTGCATACCATGGCTCTGTCTTGACAATCAATTTTGGAAATTTTTTTTTCATGTTTAGCAATAAAGAAATTTGTTGATAATACAGTTTTCTATAAGAGCAACGCATGTAGGTACATACACTACATTATTAGTAAACTCTTGTGTAACCTACTTTATAGCAGTTTTACTTGAGTTGGGGGGGTCTCTGTTCTGTTACAGGTACTATGGCTGACAAAATTTTTGATAAAGTCTCCGAGAGGACAAAAAAGATTATGTCCATGGTTGCTCGAGAATCAGACTGTTCTGACCATGAATATGACTCAGATGATTCGTACGTCCCTTCAGGTGACCAGTCGTGGGAAAGTAGCGATCACGACACGTCGTCTGAAATCTCAGAAAGCGAATTGGCCATGTTAGAGGAATTGGGCGAATATGTCGATGAATATATGCAGAATAATGCTGATGAAACTGAAAGTGGTATTGCCGGTCCATCTGGAGAACAAAAAACAATTTCTGATGTTGCACAAGGAAGTGCCATTCTTGATGTTGTACCTGATAACGAATTTCAATCAGATGAAGAAAGTGCCCAACCAACGCCTAAATATTTCGGCAAGAAGAACTGTTTCACCTGGGAGTCTGTACCCCAATGTGCACCTACAAGTAGGTCTGGCAGGAATAGCATACACGCAAGGATCTCACGACTACAAGGACCTGCTTTATCTCTAGGAGACACTCCTATTGCTGAGGAAGTATTACGCTTATTCTTCACCAATGACATGATAGAGAGAATTGTTGTGCTTACTAACAAAAAAATGGCTCAGATGAGAGAAAAACTCAAGAACTCAGAGGATCTCGCTTACAAAGATACAAACTCTTCTGAAATGAACGCAGTTTTTGGTATCCTTGTTCTATGCAGCATTTTCAAGTCTGGCAGAGAATCCTTAGCTTCTCTTTTCAGTACTGGAATTACGGGAAGGGCAATTTTCAGGGCAGTGATGTCTCTGAAACGATGTGAAGTTTTACTGAGAGCTCTTAGATTTGATGATTCAGAAACCCGGGCTGAAAGAAGGAGAGAAGATAAAGCTGCGGCTATATCAGAACTTTTTCAAGAATTTATCACTAACTGCAAGAAGAATTATTCGATTGGGGCATTTGCTTGCGTGGATGAGACACTTGTGCCTTTCAGAGGTAGATGTAGTTTCATAGTGTACATGCCAAATAAACCGGCAAAATATGGTATTAAAGTTTTGTGCATCACAGACGCTGATAATGGCTATCTATTTGATGCGTACATATACTGCGGAAAAGGGAGTGACAGTTTAACATTATCTGAAGCTGATTTGCAGTACACAAAACCCACTCAAGCAGTGATTAGGCTCACTCGGGATATAGTTGGCACGAATCGTAACGTAACAACGGATAATTGGTTCACTTCCTTGGAACTTGCTGATGTCCTTTGGGAAAAAAAATTAACGCTTCTTGGTACTGTCAAAGCTAATAAGCCTCAGATTCCTCCTCAATTTTTGAAAAATGCGAAAAAAGAAATTGGAACAACCATGTATGGGTACACCCAAAAAGCTACCATGTTGTCTTATGTGCCAAAAAAAAATAAGGCTGTTCTTGTTCTTTCAACAATGCATCATAGAGAGGCAGTTGATCCCGTGAATAAGAAACCAGAAATGATCAGTCTATACAACAGAACGAAAGGGGGAGTTGACCAGCTCGACTATAAATGCAGCACTTATAGTGCTAATAGAAAAACCAGGAGATGGCCTCTAGCCATTTTTTACCACCTTATTGCTGTTGGCTGCTGTAATGCTTTTGTGTTGTATAACCTTTTCAAGAATAAAAACATAAAACGTTTTGATTTCATGCACAGACTTGGCCTTTCGCTAATCAAATCTCAACTCCAGGCAAGGTTGGAAATTCCAAATTTACCGCAAGAGCTGAAAGAATTGATTCAAACCGCATTATCCCAAGTTCTTGAGTCTGACGAAAATCGAACAAGGTCGGTATCAACCAACCGAGAAAAAAGTGCTTCTGGCAAAAAAACACAAAGATCAACTCTCCCAACAGACAGATCGGACTCCTTGTCGAAACCTACCACTTGTCGCTACTGTCCTTATCAGCTGAAAAGAAAAACGTCCTCAAAATGTGTTAATTGTGAAACAGCCAGCTGCAGAAAGGCACTTACAAGGCACTTTGCAATCAGTGTGTTACGGGATTAAAATAAAATTTTCAGTTAAGCAACATTAATTTTCTGGTTGTGAGTGATTAAGAATTTATTTTCCCATTAATATATGTTAAAAACTGATTATGTTTATAAAGTTCCAACATTATTTTCATTTTATTGCTAATCTACTGATTGTTCGTTTTTTGTACTTAAGGCTTATCAGTGTCTAGTCCAGAACTGTGATGAAAGGAAAAAGATTGATACAAGATTAGTTATGCGTATTTTTTAGTACCTACTCAACGCTTACCAGTTTCCAGTTCTGAAAATCAAAATAAAATTGAAGACCGATTAATGTTACCTCATTTATGATTCGCTACCCCCTCCACCACTCCTGGCATCATCCCACCCCATCAAGTCACTTTCCAGCAAATAAATAAGCCCATATTAATTAATAAGAAGGTATTACAGATTTAAAAAATTGTAAAAATGATGGTGGTAAAAAATACCGATGTTCCAACTTTCCTAACGTAAAATTTACCAATGTTCCGATAGAGTGAATAAAAATCATGTTAGTACTACCAGTGACCATGCAGTCATACTGGTAACTAGGGAGATTAAAAAATAAAAATTCATTCCTTTTCGAGTAATTTGTCCTAATTAAAAAGTCTATTTCATTTCAATCTAATATCATTCTACTTGTTTCTCAATTTTAATAGTTCTGTGTTCGATGGCAGGTAACGAAGCTGGCCAGATTACTATCAAATTACCACCTTTCTGGCCACAGAATCCGGACATTTGGTTCTGCCAACTAGAGCCAATATTCAAATTGAGAACTACTTCAGAAAATGCAAAATTCGATTACATTTGGGCTCAACATGATTAAAATTATCTTGAAAATATGTATGATTTGGTCAACTCTACTGCTGCTGGCATGTACACTCAAGCTAAAAATCCAGACAAAACCTCGTTGCTAAGCAAATCAGTCAACATCCCGTCAGAATTATCAAATTCTTCGGATCTAGCAATGGCAATAGATACTGGAAACCTCACATTTTCCAATGGTAGAAGAAGACAAACTCAAAACAGCAATATTCGGGCTCTTCCATACGTTCTCCTGGTCTATGGAAATGGACGATGCTACAACAGAGGAATACCAGCTGCTACATATGCTCGGGTTTATGCAGCTCTTGAGTTAATAGCACCAAACCTGGCTGACGGTGATTTTGCTAACCAGGAAGACTCAAGACAAATTTTTGTAGATTCTGTGATAGCCTATTTGGCAAGAACAGGAATCCAGAACACCTATGTCCAGACACAACAGAATGACCATCAGTGACCTCATGAAGCCTGAGCCCGCTGTCGCAGGAATTGGCAAGTTCAGGGGAATTCACACCTTATCGTATTGTTTTCAAGTATAGCACTCGACCTTTACTTCTCCTTTGACGCTTTCAGTCCCAGCAACGACAATTCTCGCACCACGGTTTGTCACCGGGGGGATCTTTCAACTATCATTTTGTTCGCCAGTTTTTGATTTCATTATTTAAGCGCAACCAGTGAACATGCAGTCATGCTGGTACTCGCTTTGAATAATTTGTCCTTATTTAAAAGTATATTTTATTTCAATTTAATATAATTCTACATGTTTCTGAATTTTAATAGTTCTGTGTTCCAAATCGAATTCAAATCTGTGTGGTATATTTCCACAAGAGTTACAATAGAGATATTCCACATTTGGTAACCACTTTAAGGATTAACATAATGCAAGAAGATGGTGATCAGTTTCTGCCTGCTGATGAAGGTAACGAAGCCGGCCAGGTAACTATCATATTACCACCTTTTTGGCCACAGAATCCAGACATTTGGTTCTTCCGACTAGAGCCAATATTCAAATTGAGAATTACTTCAGAAAATGCAAAATGCGATTACATTTGGGCTCAACTTGATCTAAATTATCTTGAAAATATGTGATTTGGTCAACTCTACTGCCGCTGACATGTACACTCAAGCTAAAAATCCAGACAAAACCTCGTTGCTAAGCAAATCAGTCAACATCCCGTCGGATTATCAAATTCTTCGGATCTAGCAATGGCAACAGATACTGAAAATATCACGCTTTCCAATGGTAGAAGAAGGCAAACTCAAAACAGCAATAATCACACTTTCTGGACTACAAGAGTACTGTTGCTTGCTAGTTCGGTTTGACAACTTAAAGGGCTAATAATTGACTGGCTGAGTTTGACAAAACCGATTTGAATATTTCTTGTTGCCTCCAAGCCAGTTCCGTCATCACAGCAACGGTTGAAGATGAGGAGCATCAGTGACCTCATGAAGCGGGAGCCCGCTGTCGCATGAATTGGTAAGTTCAGCAGAATTCGCACCTTTTTGTAATGTTTTAAAATATAGCACTCGACCATTACTTCCCTTTTGACACTTTCAGTCCACGCAACGACAATGCTCGCACCACGTTTTGTCACCGGCGGAATCTTTCAATTATCATTTTATTCGCCAGTTTTTGATTTAATTATTTAAGTGCAACCAGTAACCATGCAGTCATACTGGTAACTAGGGATATTTAAAAATAAAAAATTCATATGCTTTGATCTCGCTCGAGTAATTTTTCCTAATTCAAAAGTCTATTACATTTCAATCTAATATCATTCTACTTGTTTCTCAATTCATTCATTTCTGTGTTCCAAATCGAATTCAAATCTGTGTGGTATATTTTCACAAGAGTTACTGGAGAGATATCCCACATTTGTTTAACCACTGTCAAGATTAACACTGATTAAATGATTACCGACACGAAAACACTGATTACCGGCCAGGTAACTATCAAATTACCACCTTTCTGGCCACAGAATCCAGACATTTGGTTCTTCCGACTAGAGCCAATATTCAAATTGAGAATTACTTCAGAAAATGCAAAACGCGATTACATTTGGGCTCAACTTGATCAAAATTATCTTGAAAATATGTATGATTTGGTCAACTCTACTGCTGCTGACATGTACACTCAAGCTAAAAATCCAGAGAAAACCTCGTTGCTAAGCAAATCAGTCAACATCCCGTCAGAATTATCAAATTCTTCGGATCTAGCAATGGCAACAGATACTGGAAACCTCACATTTTCCAATGGTAGAAGAAGACAAACTCAAAAGAGCGATAATCGGGCTCTTCCATACGTTCTCCTGGTCTATGGAAATGGACGATGCTACAACAGAGGAATACCAGCTGCTACATATGCTCGGGTTTATGCAGCTCTTGAGTTAATAGCACCAAACCTGGCCGACGGTGATTTCGCTAACCAGGAAGACTCAAGACAAATTTTTGTAGATTCTGTGATAGCCTATTTGGCACGAACAGGAATCCAGAACACCTATGTCCAGACACAACAGAATAAAAACAACATGGAGCTATTAGATGCTGCTCTCGCAATAAATGGGGTAACAGACGTCGAAGCTGGCTATCTTCGGATCGCAATACCACTTCTACCACAAGGTAATGCAATAGCCATTCCACGGGCATTATCAGGAGTGGCAGGACAGGCAGTACCAGATTACCTTATTGCGACTGATTTGCTCTGCAAATTTCTGGCCTGGACATTCACATTCAGACACACACCCGCAGGCATGAGTATAGGTGCAAACCTATACACTTTGGCATATGTAGCACTTGGGAAGAGAGGCACCATCTCGCCAGGAAAGTTAGAGAGAATCAAGACAGACATCCAAAACGAATGCCGACACAGTATCACACTCTCTTCTGAGGAAATCAATGCATTCTATGGCAATATGATTGCTGTTGTGAATCAGAACAATGCAGGTAACATCATGGCATCACTCTCACAAGAAATCATCGAGTTTAGCTAATTCCTGTTATGAGGAATTTAGGCCCCCCCCCCCCCCCCCCCCCCAGGGCTGCATTGGGGGCCTAAATCCTCATAAAAGGGTAGAGGAGAGTAACAGGCATCCAGTCAGAGAGATACCACCCCTACTAATAGCTTTTAATGAGCCATGTTCGGGGAAGGTTGATTTTCCCGTCACCAGGAATCCATCCAACGCCACCCAGCTGCCAAAAATGATCGAGCACAGCGTGTGGTTCCCATTGATTCCTCAACGGGACGCCGACAGCGCTATCTCTGGTGCTCTGACGGGAGCTTGATGGACCACTCAGGAGGTAACTCTGTTACACATTTCAATCTAATATCATTCTACTTGTTTCTCAATTCAATTATTTCTGTGTTCCAAATCGAACTCAAATCTGTGTGGTATATTTTCACAAGAGTTACTGGAGAGATATCCCACATTTGTATAACCACTCTCAAGATTAACACTGATTAAATGGAGATCAGTTTCTGCCTGCTGATGAAGGTAACGAAGCCGGCCAGGTAACTATCAAATTACCACCATTCTGGCCACAGAATCCAGACATTTGGTTCTTCCGACTAGAGCCAATATTCAAACTGAGAATTACTTCAGAAAATGCAAAACGCGATTACATTTGGGCTCAACTTGATCAAAATTATCTTGAAAATATGTATGATTTGGTCAACTCTACAGCCGCTGACATGTACACTCAAGCTAAAAATCCAGACAAAAACTCGTTGCTAAGCAAATCAGTCAACATCCCGTCAGAATTATCAAATTCTTCGGATCTAGCAATGGCAACAGATACTGGAAACCTCACATTTTCCAATGGTAGAAGAAGACAAACTCAAAACAGCAATAATCACACTTTTTGGACTACAAGAGTACTGTTGCTTACTAGTTAGGATTAACAACTAAAAGGGCTAATAATTGACTGGCTGAGTTTGACAAAACCAATTTTAATATTTCTTGTTGCATCCAAGCCAGTTCCGTCATCACAACAACGGTTGAAGATGAGGAGCATCAGTGACCTCATGAAGCCTGAGCCCGCTGTCGCAGGAATTGGCAAGTTCAGGCGAATTCGCACCTTATTGTATTGTTTTCAAGTATAGCACTCGACCATTACTTCTCCTTTGACGCTTTCAGTCCCAGCAACGACAATTCTCGCACCACGGTTTGTCACCAGGGAGACCTTTCAATTATCATTTTGTTCGCGAGTTTTTGATTTCATTATTTAAGCGCGACCAGTGACCATGCAGTCATGCTGGTAACTAGGGAAATTTGAAAATAAAAAATTATTTTGCTTCGATGTCGCTTCGAATAATTTGTCCTTATTTAAAAGTATATTTTATTTCAATTCAATATAATTCTACATGTTTCTCAAATCAATTATTTCAGTGTTCCAAATTAAACTCAAATCTGTGTGGTATATATTCACAAGAGTTACTGGAGAGATATCCCACATTTGTTTAACCACTGTCACGATTAACACTGATTAAATGGAGATCAGTTTCTGCCTGCTTAGGCAGGTAACGAAGCCGGCCAGGTAACTATCAAATTACCACCTTTCTGGCCACTGAATCCAGACATTTGGTTCTGCCGACTAGAGCCAATATTCATATTGAGAATTACTTCAGAAAATGCAAAATTCGATTATATTTTCGCTCAACTTGATCAAATAAATCTTGAAAATATGTATGATTCGGTCAACTCTACTGCTGCTGACAAGTACACTCAAGCTAAAAATCCAGACAAAACCTCGTTGCTAAGCAAATCAGTCAACATCCCGTCAGAATTATCAAATTCTTCGGATCTAGCAATGGCAACAGATACTGGAAACCTCACATTTTCCAATGGTAGAAGAAGGCAAACTCAAAACAGCAATAATCACACTTTTTGGACTAGAAGAGTACTGTTGCTTGCTAGTTCGGTTTGGCTACTTAAAGGGCTAATAACTGAGTTTGACAAATCAGTCAACATCCCGTCAGAATTATCAAATTCTTCGGATCTAGCAATGGCAACAGATACTGAAAATATCACGCTTTCCAAAGGTAGAAGAAGACAAACTCAAAACAGCAATAATCACACTTTTTGGACTACAAGAGTACTGTTGCTTGCTAGATCGGTTTGACAACTTAAAGGGCTAATAATTGACTGGCTGAGTTTGACAAAACCAATTTGAATATTTCTTGTTGCCTCCAAGCCAGTTCCGTCATCACAGCAACGGTTGAAGATGAGGAGCATCAGTGACCTCATGAAGCGGGAGCCCGCTGTCGCAGGAATTCGCAAGTTCAGCAGAATTCGCACCTTATTGTAATGTTTTAAAATATAGCACTCGAACATTACTTCCCTTTTGACACTTTCACTCCACGCAACGACAATGCTTGCACCACGTTTTGTCATCGGCGGGATCTTTCAATTATCATTTTATTCGCCAGTTTTTGATATCATTATTTAAGTGCAACCAGTCACCATGCAGTCATACTGGTAACTAGGGAGATTTAAAAATAAAAAATTCATTTGCTTTGATCTCGCTCGAATAATTTTTCCTAATTCAAAAGTCTATTACATTTCAATCTAATATCATTCTATTTGTTTCTCAATTCAATGATTTTTGTGTTCCAAATCGAACTCAAATCTGTGCGGTATATTTTCACAAGAGTTACTGGAGAGATATCCCACATTTGTTTAACCACTGTCAACACTTATTAACACTGATTGAATTATTACCCACACGAAAACACTGATTACCGGCCAGGTAACTATCAAATTACCACCTTTCTGGCCACAGAATCCAGACATTTGGTTCTGCTGACTAGAGCCAATATTCAAATTGAGAATTACTTCAGAAAATGCAAAATTCGATTACATTTGGGCTCAACTTGATCAAAATTATCTTGAAAATATGTATGATTTGGTCAACTCTACTGCTGCTGACATGTACACTCAAGCTAAAAATCCAGACAAAAACTCGTTGCTAAGCAAATCAGTCAACATCCCGTCAGAATTATCAAATTCTTCGGATCTAGCAATGGCAACAGATACTGTAAACCTCACATTTTCCAATGGTAGAAGAAGACAAACTCAAAACAGCAATAATCGGGCTCTTCCATACGTTCTCCTGGTCTATGGAAATGGACGATGCTACAACAGAGGAATACCAGCTGCTACATATGCTCGGGTTTATGCAGCTCTTGAGTTAATAGCACCAAACCTGGCTGACGGTGATTTTGCTAACCAGGAAGACTCAAGACAAATTTTTGTAGATTCTGTGATAGCCTATTTGGCAAGAACAGGAATCCAGAACACCTATGTCCAGACACAACAGAATGACCATCAGTGACCTCATGAAGCCTGAGCCTGCTGTCGCAGGAATTGGCAAGTTCAGGGGAATTCACACCTTATTGTATTGTTTTCAAGTATAGCACTCGACCATTACTTCTCCTTTGACGCTTTCAGTCCCAGCAACGACAATTCTCGCACCACGGTTTGTCACCGGGGGGATCTTTCAACTATCATTTTGTTCGCCAGTTTTTGATTTCATTATTTAAGCGCGACCAGTGACCATGCAGTCATGCTGGTAACTAGGGAGATTTAAAGATAAAAAATTCCTTTCGCTTCGAGTAATTTGTCCTTATTTAAAAGTATTCATTTTTATTTATTTATTTATTTAGAAAATAACACGGGCTACGCCCAATTTCAATAACAATAAGAAGGTTAGTAGATAATATTATAACAAAAACAGAAGGAAAATCCTGCAGTGATCTGATCACAGTTCTATTTGGCAAACTCGCGAATACAAAAACAATATTGCCGACACTCTAGGCTTGGGCCATGGATATGCATCTTCTAATGCCTGACCTAAATTCTCCCTCAGATGAACTGAAGATGTCCGTAGCGAGGATGTCTGGGTAAGATAGCCGGTTGAACTTCTCTTGGATTCTCCGCATCGGGTCATTTCTCAAGTAGTTCGTAGAAGATATGCGGATGTAAAAAGTTTGCGAAGATCTGGTCGGGTACTGAGGGGCGTTGAAATTTAGCAAGGACAGCAGGTGCGGGCAGTCGATCCTGCTGCATACGAGTTTAAACAGGAAGAGCATGTCAGCCTCCGTTCTCCGTTGCTCCAGTGTTGAGAGGCAGAACTCGACCAAAGATCCGTCATAATGGAAATCTTCCCAGTCGTGACCTGCCTTAAAGGACAGATATCTCAGGAATTCACGCTGGATGCGCTCTATTTGCCCCTTAGCAGTACTATAAATTGGCAGCCATACTGTTGGGGAAAATTCTAGAATAGGTCGCAGAAGGGAGACATACAAAAATTTTATGGCCTCCGTGTCAGAGAATTCACGGGTATTCCTCTTCAGGTAGCCCAACATCCTCATCCCTCGCGAACAGAGTGAATCTATGTGCTGAGAGAACGTGAAACTGGCATCAAGAAGGACACCCAAATCCTTAACGACACTCTTCCGATCCAACGTCTTGCCCGCCAAAGAGTAGCTGAACACTATAGGATTCCGGGAACGAGTAAATGAAATCACCGAGCACTTTGCCGTATTGAAAAAGAGCTCGTTAGAAAGACACCGTGCATCCACCGCCGTCAAAGCTCCCTGAAGTCCATCGCAGTCCCCCAACGCTCCAACCCTCTTAAAAATCTTAAGGTCATCGGCGAATAACAGAAACTGGAAGTCTGCAAGAAGATGGAGATCAGTTTCTGCCTGCTGATGAAGGTAACGAAGCCAGCCAAGTAACTATCAAATTACCACCTTTCTGGCCACAGAATCCAGACATTTGGTTCTGCCCACTAGAGCAAATATTCAAATTGAGAATTACTTCAGAAAATGCAAAACGCGATTACATTTGGGCTCAACTTGATCAAAATTATCTTGAAAATATGTATGATTTGGTCAACTCTACCGCCGCTGACATGTACACTCAAGCTAAAAATCCAGACAAAACCTCGTTGCTTAGCAAATCAGTCAACATCCCGTCAGAATTATCAAATTCTTCGGATCTAGCAATGGCAACAGATACTGGAAACCTCACATTTTCCAATGGTAGAAGAAGGCAAACTCAAAACAGCAATAATCACACTTTTTGGACTACAAGAGTACTGTTGCTTGCTAGTTCGGTTTGACAACTTAAAGGGCTAATAATAAACTGGCTGAGTTTGACAAAACCGATTTGAATATTTCTTGTTGCCTCCAAGCCAGTTCCGTCATCACAGCAACGGTTGAAGATGAGGAGCATCAGTGACCTCATGAAGCGGGAGCCCGCTGTCGCATGAATTGGTAAGTTCAGCAGAATTCGCACCTTATTGTAATGTTTTAAAATATAGCACTCGACCATTACTTCCCTTTTGACACTTTCAGTCCCAGCAACGACAATGCTCGCACCACGTTTTGTCACCGGCGGGATCTTTTAATTATCATTTTATTCGCCAGTTTTTGATATCATTATTTAAGTGCAACCAGTCACCATGCAGTCATACTGGTAACTAGGGAGATTTAAAAATAAAAAATTCATTTGCTTTGATCTCGCTCGAGTAATTTTTACTAATTCAAAAGTCTATTAGATTTCAATCTAATATCATTCTATTTCATTCTCAATTCAATTATTTTTGTGTTCCAAATCGAACTCAAATCTGTGCGGTATATTTTCACAAGAGTTACTGGAGAGATATCCCACATTTGTTTAACCACTGTCAACACTTATTAACACTGATTAAATTTTTACCGACACGAAAACACTACCGGCCAGGTAACTATCAAATTACCACCTTTCTGGCCACAGAATCCAGACATTTGGTTCTTCCGACTAGAGCCAATATTCAAATTGAGAATTACTTCAGAAAATGCAAAATTCGATTACATTTGGGCTCAACTTGATCAAAATTATCTTGAAAATATGTATGATTTGGTCAACTCTACTGCTGCTGACATGTACAATCAAGCTAAAAATCCAGACAAAACCTCGTTGCTAAGCAAATCAGTCAACATCCCGTCAGAATTATCAAATTCTTCGGATCTAGCAATGGCAACAAATACTGGAAACCTCACATTTTCCAATGGTAGAAGAAGACAAACTCAAAACAGCAATAATCGGGCTCTTCCATACGTTCTCCTGGTCTATGGAAATGGACGATGCTACAACAGAGGAATACCAGCTGCTACATATGCTCGGGTTTATGCAGCTCTTGAGTTAATAGCACCAAACCTGGCTGACGGTGATTTTGCTAACCAGGAAGACTCAAGACAAATTTTTGTAGATTCTGTGATAGCCTATTTGGCACGAACAGGAATCCAGAACACCTATGTCCAGACACAACAGAATGAGCATCAGTGACCTCATGAAGCCTGAGCCCGCTGTCGGAGGAATTGGCAAGTTCAGGGGAATTCGCACCTTATTGTATTGTTTTCAAGTATAGCACTCGACCTTTACTTCTCCTTTGACGCTTTCAGTCCCAGCAACGACAATTCTCGCACCACGGTTTGTCACCGGGGGGATCTTTCAACTATCATTTTGTTCGCCAGTTTTTGAATTCATTATTTAAGCGGACCAGTGACCATGCATTCATGCTGGTAACTAGGGAGATTTAAAGATAAAAAATTCTTTCGCTTCGAGTAATTTGTCCTTATTTAAAAGTATATTTTATTTCAATTTAATATAATTCTACATGTTTCTCAATTTTAATAGTTCAGTGTTCTAAATCGAATTCAAATCTGTGTGGTATATTTCCACAAGAGTTACAATAGAGATATTCCACATTTGGTAACCACTTTAAGGATTAACATAATAATGCAAGAAGATGGTGATCAGTTTCTGCTTGCTGATGAAGGTAAAGAAGCCGGCCAGGTAACTATCAAATTACCACCTTTCTGGCCACAGAATCCAGACATTTGGTTCTGCAGACTAGAGCCAATATTCAAATTAAGAATTACTTCAGAAAATGCAAAACGCGATTACATTTGGGCTCAACATGATTAAAATTATCTTGAAAATATGTATGATTTGGTCAACTCTACTGCTGCTGGCATGTACACTCAAGCTAAAAATCCAGACAAAAACTCGTTGCTAAGCAAATCAGTCAACATCCCGTCAGAATTATCAAATTCTTCGGATCTAGCAATGGCAACAGATACTGGAAACCTCACATTTTCCAATGGTAGAAGAAGACAAACTCAAAACAGCAATAATCGGGCTCTTCCATACGTTCTCCTGGTCTATGGAAATGGACGATGCTACAACAGAGGAATACCAGCTGCTACATATGCTCGGGTTTATGCAGCTCTTGAGTTAATAGCACCAAACCTGGCTGACGGTGATTTTGCTAACCAGGAAGACTCAAGACAAATTTTTGTGGATTCTGTGATAGCCTATTTGGCACGAACAGGAATCCAGAACACCTATGTCCAGATACAACAGAATGAGCATCAGTGACCTCATGAAGCCTGAGCCCGCTGTCCCAGGAATTGGCAGGTTCAGGGGGATTCGCACCTTATTGTATTGTTTTCAAGTATAGCACTCGACCATTACTTCTCCTTTGACGCTTTCAGTCCCAGCAACGACAATTCTCGCACCACGGTTCGTCATCGGGGGGATCTTTCAACTATCATTTTGTTCGCCAGTTTTTGATTTCATTATTTAAGCGAAACCAGTGACGATGCAGTCATACTGGTAACTAGGGAAATTTGAAAATAAAAAATTCTTTTGCTTCGAGTAATTTGTCCTTATTTAAAAGTATATTTCATTTCAATTTAATATAATTCTACTCGTTTCCCAATTTTAATAGTTCTGTGTTCCAAATCAAATTCAAATCTGTGTGGTATATTTCCACAAGAGTTACAATAGAGATATTCCACATTTGGTAACCACTTTAAGAATTAACATAATAATGCAAGAAGATGGTGATCAGTTTCTGCCTGCTGATGAAGGTAACAAAGCCGGCCAGGTAACTATCAAATTACCACCTTTCTGGCCACAGAATCCAGACATTTGGTTCTTCCGACTAGAACCAATATTCAAATTGAGGATTACTTCAGAAAATGCAAAACGCGATTACATTTGGGCTCAACTTGATCAAAATTATCTTGAAAATATGTATGATTTGGTCAACTCTACTGCCACTGACATGTACACTCAAGCTAAAAATCCAGACAAAACCTCGTTACTTAGCAAATCAGTCAACATCCCGTCAGAATTATCAAATTCTTCGGATCTAGCAATGGCAACAGATACTGGAAACCTCACATTTTCCAATGGTAGAAGAAGGCAAACTCAAAACAGCAATAATCACACTTTTTGGACTAAAAGAGTACTGTTGCTTGCTAGTTCGGTTTGACAACTTAAAGGGCTAATAATTGACTGGCTGAGTTTGACAAAACCGATTTGAATATTTCTTGTTGCCTCCAAGCCAGTTCCGTCATCACAGCAACGGTTGAAGATGAGGAGCATCAGTGACCTCATGAAGCGGGAGCCCGCTGTCGCATGAATTGGTAAGTTCAGCAGAATTCGCACCTTATTGTAATGTTTTAAAATATAGCACTCGACCATTACTTCCCTTTTGACACTTTCAGTCCCAGCAACGACAATGCTCGCACCACGTTTTGTCACCGGCGGGATCTTTTAATTATCATTTTATTCGCCAGTTTTTGATATCATTATTTAAGTGCAACCAGTCACCATGCAGTCATACTGGTAACTAGGGAGATTTAAAAATAAAAAATTCATTTGCTTTGATCTCACTCGAGTAATTTTTACTAATTCAAAAGTCTATTAGATTTCAATCTAATATCATTCTATTTATTTCTCAATTCAATTATTTTTGTGTTCCAAATCGAACTCAAATCTGTGCGGTATATTTTCACAAGAGTTACTGGAGAGATATCCCACATTTGTTTAACCACTGTCAACACTTATTAACACTGATTAAATTTTTACCGACACGAAAACACTACCGGCCAGGTAACTATCAAATTACCACCTTTCTGGCCACAGAATCCAGACATTTGGTTCTTCCGACTAGAGCCAATATTCAAATTGAGAATTACTTCAGAAAATGCAAAACGCGATTACATTTGGGCTCAACTTGATCAAAATTATCTTGAAAATATGTATGATTTGGTCAACTCTACTGCTGCTGACATGTACAATCAAGCTAAAAATCCAGACAAAACCTCGTTGCTAAGCAAATCAGTCAACATCCCGTCAGAATTATCAAATTCTTCGGCTCTAGCAATGGCAACAGATACTGGAAACCTCACATTTTCCAATGGTAGAAGAAGACAAACTCAAAACAGCAATAATCGGGCTCTTCCATACGTTCTCCTGGTCTATGGAAATGGACGATGCTACAACAGAGGAATACCAGCTGCTACATGTGCTCGGGTTTATGCAGCTCTTGAGTTAATAGCACCAAACCTGGCTGACCGTGATTTTGCTAACCAGGAAGACTCAAGACAAATTTTTGTAGATTCTGTGATAGCCTATTTGGCAAGAACAGGAATCCAGAACACCTATGTCCAGACACAACAGAATGACCATCAGTGACCTCATGAAGCCTGAGCCCGCTGTCGCAGGAATTGGCAAGTTCAGGGGAATTCACACCTTATTGTATTGTTTTCAAGTATAGCACTCGACCTTTACTTCTCCTTTGACGCTTTCAGTCCCAGCAACGACAATTCTCGCACCACGGTTTGTCACCGGGGGGATCTTTCAACTATCATTTTGTTCGCCAGTTTTTGATTTCATTATTTAAGCGCGACCAGTGACCATGCAGTCATGCTGGTAACTAGGGAAATTTGAAAATAAAAAATTATTTTGCTTCGAGTAATTTGTCCTTATTTAAAAGTATATTTTATTTCAATTTAATATAATTCTACATGTTTCTCAATTTTAATAGTTCAGTGTTCCAAATCGAATTCAAATCTGTGTGGTATATTTCCACAAGAGTTACAATAGAGATATTCCACATTTGGTAACCACTTTAAGGATTAACATTATAATGCAAGAAGATGGTGATCAGTTTCTGCCTGCTGATGAAGGTAACGAAGCCGGCCAGGTAACTATCAAATTACCACCTTTCTGGCCACAGAATCCAGACATTTGGTTCTTCCGACTAGAGCCAATATTCAAATTGAGAATTACTTCAGAAAATGCAAAACGCGATTACATTTGGGCTCAACTTGATCAAAATTATCTTGAAAATATGTATGATTTGGTCAACTCTACTGCTGCTGACATGTACAATCAAGCTAAAAATCCAGACAAAACCTCGTTGCTAAGCAAATCAGTCAACATCCCGTCAGAATTATCAAATTCTTCGGCTCTAGCAATGGCAACAGATACTGGAAACCTCACATTTTCCAATGGTAGAAGAAGACAAACTCAAAACAGCAATAATCGGGCTCTTCCATACGTTCTCCTGGTCTATGGAAATGGACGATGCTACAACAGAGGAATACCAGCTGCTACATATGCTCGGGTTTATGCAGCTCTTGAGTTAATAGCACCAAACCTGGCTGACGGTGATTTTGCTAACCAGGAAGACTCAAGACAAATTTTTGTAGATTCTGTGATAGCCTATTTGGCAAGAACAGGAATCCAGAACACCTATGTCCAGACACAACAGAATGACCATCAGTGACCTCATGAAGCCTGAGCCCGCTGTCCCAGGAATTGGCAGGTTCAGAGGGATTCGCACCTTATTGTATTGTTTTCAAGTATAGCACTCGACCACTACTTCTCCTTTGACGCTTTCAGTCCCAGCAACGACAATTCTCGCACCACGGGTTGTCACCGGGGGGATCTTTCAACTATCATTTTGTTCGCCAGTTTTTGATTTCATTATTTAAGCGCAACGAGTGACCATGCAGTCATACTGGTAACTAGGGAGATTTAAAGATAAAAAATTCTTTCGCTCGAGTAATTTGTCCTAATTTAAATGTCTATTTCATTTCAATTTAATATAATTCTACTCGTTTCCCAATTTTAATAGTTCTGTGTTCCAAATCAAATTCAAATCTGTGTGGTATATTTCCACAAGAGTTACAATAGAGATATTCCACATTTGGTAACCACTTTAAGGATTAACATAATAATGCAAGAAGATGGTGATCAGTTTCTGCCTGCTGATGAAGGTAACAAAGCCGGCCAGGTAACTATCAAATTACCACCTTTCTGGCCACAGAATCCAGACATTTGGTTCTTCCGACTAGAGCCAATATTCAAATTGAGGATTACTTCAGAAAATGCAAAACGCGATTACATTTGGGCTCAACTTGATCGAAATTATCTTGAAAATATGTATGATTTGGTCAACTCTACTGCCACTGACATGTACACTCAAGCTCAAAATCCAGACAAAACCTCGTTGCTTAGCAAATCAGTCAACATCCCGTCAGAATTATCAAATTCTTCGGATCTAGCAATGGCAACAGATACTGGAAACCTCACATTTTCCAATGGTAGAAGAAGGCAAACTCAAAACAGCAATAATCACACTTTTTGGACTACAAGAGTACTGTTGCTTGCTAGTTCGGTTTGACAACTTAAAGGGCTAATAATTGACTGGCTGAGTTTGACAAAACCGATTTGAATATTTCTTGTTGCCTCCAAGCCAGTTCCGTCATCACAGCAACGGTTGAAGATGAGGAGCATCAGTGACCTCATGAAGCAGGAGCCCGCTGTCGCATGAATTGGTAAGTTCAGCAGAATTCGCACCTTATTGTAATGTTTTAAAATATAGCACTCGACCATTACTTCCCTTTTGACACTTTCAGTCCCAGTAACGACAATGCTCGCACCACGTTTTGTCACCGGCGGGATCTTTTAATTATCATTTTATTCGCCAGTTTTTGATATCATTATTTAAGTGCAACCAGTCACCATGCAGTCATACTGGTAACTAGGGAGATTTAAAAATAAAAAATTCATTTGCTTTGATCTCGCTCGAGTAATTTTTACTAATTCAAAAGTCTATTAGATTTCAATCTAATATCATTCTATTTGTTTCTCAATTCAATTATTTTTGTGTTCCAAATCGAACTCAAATCTGTGCGGTATATTTTCACAACAGTTTCTGGAGAGATATCCCACATTTGTTTAACCACTGTCAACACTTATTAACACTGATTAAATTTTTACCGACACGAAAACACTACCGGCCAGGTAACTATCAAATTACCACCTTTCTGGCCACAGAATCCAGACATTTGGTTCTTCCGACTAGAGCCAATATTCAAATTGAGAATTACTTCAGAAAATGCAAAACGCGATTACATTTGGGCTCAACTTGATCAAAATTATCTTGAAAATATGTATGATTTGGTCAACTCTACTGCTGCTGACATGTACAATCAAGCTAAAAATCCAGACAAAACCTCGTTGCTAAGCAAATCACTCAACATCCCGTCAGAATTATCAAATTCTTCGGCTCTAGCAATGGCAACAGATACTGGAAACCTCACATTTTCCAATGGTAGAAGAAGACAAACTCAAAACAGCAATAATCGGGCTCTTCCATACGTTCTCCTGGTCTATGGAAATGGACGATGCTACAACAGAGGAATACCAGCTGCTACATATGCTCGGGTTTATGCAGCTATTGAGTTAATAGCACCAAACCTGGCTGACGGTGATTTTGCTAACCAGGAAGACTCGAGACAAATTTTTGTAGATTCTGTGATAGCCTATTTGGCACGAACAGGAATCAAGAACACCTATGTCCAGACACAACAGAATGAGCATCAGTGACCTCATGAAGCCTGAGCCCGCTGTCGGAGGAATTGGCAAGTTCAGGGGAATTCGCACCTTATTGTATTGTTTTCAAGTATAGCACTCGACCTTTACTTCTCCTTTGACGCTTTCAGTCCCAGCAACGACAATTCTCGCACCACGGTTTGTCACCGGGGGGATCTTTCAACTATCATTTTGTTCGCCAGTTTTTGATTTCATTATTTAAGCGCGACCAGTGACCATGCAGTCATGCTGGTAACTAGGGAAATTTGAAAATAAAAAATTCTTTCGCTTCGAGTAATTTGTCCTTATTTAAAAGTATATTTTATTTCAATTTAATATAATTCTACATGTTTCTCAATTTTAATAGTTCAGTGTTCCAAATCGAATTCTAATCTGTGTGGTATATTTCCACAAGAGTTACAATAGAGATATTCCACATTTGGTAACCACTTTGAGGATTAACATAATAATGCAAGAAGATGGTGATCAGTTTCTGCCTGCTGATGAAGGTAACGAAGCCGGCCAGGTAACTATCAAATTACCACCTTTCTGGCCACAGAATCCAGACATTTGGTTCTTCCGACTAGAGCCAATATTCATATTGAGAATTACTTCAGAAAATGCAAAACGCGATTACATTTGGGCTCAACTTGATCAAAATTATCTTGAAAATATGTATGATTTGGTCAACTCTACTGCCGCTGACATGTACACTCAAGCTAAAAATCCAGACAAAACCTCGTTGCTTAGCAAATCAGTCAACATCCCGTCAGAATTATCAAATTCTTCGGATCTAGCAATGGCAACAGATACTGGAAACCTCACATTTTCCAATGGTAGAAGAAGGCAAACTCAAAACAGCAATAATCACACTTTTTGGACTACAAGAGTACTGTTGCTTGCTAGTTCGGTTTGACAACTTAAAGGGCTAATAATTGACTGGCTGAGTTTGACAAAACCGATTTGAATATTTCTTGTTGCCTCCAAGCCAGTTCCGTCATCACAGCAACGGTTGAAGATGAGGAGTATCAGTGACCTCATGAAGCGGGAGCCCGCTGTCGCATGAATTGGTAAGTTCAGCAGAATTCGCACCTTATTGTAATGTTTTAAAATATAGCACTCGACCATTACTTCCCTTTTGACACTTTCAGTCCCAGCAACAACAATGCTCGCACCACGTTTTGTCACCGGCGGGATCTTTTAATTATCATTTTATTCGCCAGTTTTTGATATCATTATTTAAGTGCAACCAGTCACCATGCAGTCATACTGGTAACTAGGGAGATTTAAAAATAAAAAATTCATTTGCTTTGATCTCGCTCGGGTAATTTTTACTAATTCAAAAGTCTATTAGATTTCAATCTAATATCATTCTATTTGTTTCTCAATTCAATTATTTTTGTGTTCCAAATCGAACTCAAATCTGTGCGGTATATTTTCACAAGAGTTACTGGAGAGATATCCCACATTTGTTTAACCACTGTCAACACTTATTAACACTGATTAAATTTTTACCGACACGAAAACACTACCGGCCAGGTAACTATCAAATTACCACCTTTCTGGCCAAAGAAACCAGACATTTGGTTCTGCCGACTAGAGCCAATAGTCGAATTGAGAATTACTTCAGAAAATGCTAAATTCGATTATATTTGGGCTCAACTTGATCAAAATTATCTTGAAAATATGTATGATTTGGTCAACTCTACTGCTGCTGACATGTACACTCAAGCTAAAAATCAGACAAAAACTCGTTGCTAAGCAAATCAGTCAACATCCCGTCAGAATTATCAAATTCTTCGGATCTAGCAATGGCAACAAATACTGGAAACCTCACATTTTCCAATGCTAGAAGAAGACAAACTCAAAACAGCAATAATCGGGCTCTTCCAAACGTTCTCCTGGTCTATGGAAATGGACGATGCTACAACAGAGGAATACCAGCTGCTACATATGCTCGGGTTTATGCAGCTCTTGAGGTAATAGCACCAAACCTGGCTCACGGTGATTTTGCTAACCAGGAAGACTCAAGACAAATTTTTGTAGATTCTGTGATAGCCTATTTGGCAAGAACAGGAATCAAGAACGCCTATGTCCAGACACAACAGAATGACCATCAGTGACCTCATGAAGCCTGAGCCCGCTGTCGGAGGAATTGGCAAGTTCAGGGGAATTCGCACCTTATTGTATTGTTATC
Source organism: Adelphocoris suturalis (assembly GCA_030762985.1). Classification (NCBI taxonomy): domain Eukaryota; kingdom Metazoa; phylum Arthropoda; class Insecta; order Hemiptera; family Miridae; genus Adelphocoris; species Adelphocoris suturalis. The sequence continues at coordinate 133,098,533 of CM061041.1, read as the reverse complement.
ACGTATAGCACTCGACCATTACTTCACCTTTGACGCTTTCAGTCCCAGCAACGACAATTCTCGCACCAAGGTTTGTCACCGGGGGGAGCTTTCAACTATCATTTTGTTCGCCAGTTTTTGATTTCATTATTTAAGCGCAACCAGTGACCATTCAGTCATGCTGGTAACTAGGGAGATTTAAAGATAAAAAATTCTTTCGCTTCGAGTAATTTGTCGTTATTTAAAAGTATATTCTATTTCAATTTAATATAATTCTACATGTTTCTCAATTTTAATAGTTCAGTGTTCCAAATCGAATTCAAATCTGTGTGGTATATTTCCACAAGAGTTACAATAGAGATATTCCACATTTGGTAACCACTTTAAGGATTGACATAATGGAAGAAGATGGTGATCAGTTTCTGCCTGCTGATGAAGGTAACGAAGCCGACCAGGTAACTATCAAATTACCACCTTTCTGGCCACAGAATCCAGACATTTGGTTCTTCCGACTAGAGCCAATATTCAAATTGAGAATTACTTCAGAAAATGCAAAACGCGATTACATTTGGGCTCAACTTGATCAAAATTATCTTGAAAATATGTATGATTTGGTCAACTCTACTGCTGCTGACATGTACACTCAAGCTAAAAATCCAGACAAAAACTCGTTGCTAAGCAAATCAGTCAACATCCCGTCAGAATTATCAAATTCTTCGGCTCTAGCAATGGCAACAGATACTGGAAACCTCACATTTTCCAATGGTAGAAGAAGATAAACTCAAAACAGCAATAATCACACTTTTTGGACTACAAGATTACTGTTGCTTGCTAGTTCGGTTTGACAACTTAAAGGGCTAATAATTGACTGGCTGAGTTTGACAAAACCGATTTGAATATTTCTTGTTGCCTCCAAGCCAGTTCCGTCATCACAGCAACGGTTGAAGATGAGGAGCATCAGTGACCTCATGAAGCGGGAGCCCGCTGTCGCATGAATTGGTAAGTTCAGCAGAATTCGCACCTTATTGTAATGTTTTAAAATATAGCACTCGACCATTACTTCCCTTTTGACACTTTCAGTCCCAGCAACGACAATGCTCGCACCACGTTTTGTCACCGGCGGGATCTTTTAATTATCATTTTATTCGCCAGTTTTTGATATCATTATTTAAGTGCAACCAGTCACCATGCAGTCATACTGGTAACTAGGGAGATTTAAAAATAAAAAATTCATTTGCTTTGATCTCGCTCGAGTAATTTTTACTAATTCAAAAGTCTATTAGATTTCAATCTAATATCATTCTATTTGTTTCTCAATTCAATTATTTTTGTGTTCCAAATCGAACTCAAATCTGTGCGGTATATTTTCACAAGAGTTACTGGAGAGATATCCCACATTTGTTTAACCACTGTCAACACTTATTAACACTGATTAAATTTTTACCGACACGAAAACACTACCGGCCAGGTAACTATCAAATTACCACCTTTCTGGCCACAGAATCCAGACATTTGGTTCTTCCGACTAGAGCCAATATTCAAATTGAGACTTACTTCAGAAAATGCAAAACGCGATTACATTTGGGCTCAACTTGATCAAAATTATCTTGAAAATATGTATGATTTGGTCAACTCTACTGCTGCTGACATGTACAATCAAGCTAAAAATCCAGACAAAACCTCGTTGCTAAGCAAATCAGTCAACATCCCGTCAGAATTATCAAATTCTTCGGCTCTAGCAATGGCAACAGATACTGGAAACCTCACATTTTCCAATGGTAGAAGAAGACAAACTCAAAACAGCAATAATCGGGCTCTTCCATACGTTCTCCTGGTCTATGGAAATGGACGATGCTACAACAGAGGAATACCAGCTGCTACATGTGCTCGGGTTTATGCAGCTCTTGAGTTAATAGCACCAAACCTGGCTGACGGTGATTTTGCTAACCAGGAAGACTCAAGACAAATTTTTGTGGATTCTGTGATAGCCTATTTGGCAAGAACAGGAATCCAGAACACCTATGTCCAGACACAACAGAATGAGCATCAGTGACCTCATGAAGCCTGAGCCTGCTGTCGCAGGGATTGGCAAGTTCAGGGGAATTCGCACCTTATTGTATTGTTTACAAGTATAGCACTCGACCATTACTTCTCCTTTGACGCTTTCAGTCACAGCAACGACAATTTCCGCACCACGGTTTGTCACCGGGGGGATCTTTCAACTATCATTTTGTTCGCCAGTTTTTGATTTCATTATTTAAGCGCAACCAGTGACCATGCAGTCATGCTGGTAACTAGGGAAATTTGAAAATAAAAAATTCTTTCGCTTCGAGTAATTTGTCCTAATTTAAATGTCTATTTCATTTCAATTTAATATAATTCTACTCGTTTCCCAATTTTAATAGTTCTGTGTTCCAAATCAAATTCAAATCTGTGTGGTATATTTCCACAAGAGTTACAATAGAGATATTCCACATTTGGTAACCACTTTAAGATAGAGCCAATATTCAAATTGAGAATTACTTCGGAAAATGCAAAACGCGATTACATTTGGGCTCAACTTGATCAAAATTATCTTGAAAATATGTATGATTTGGTCAACTCTACTGCTGCTGACATGTACAATCAAGCTAAAAATCTAGACAAAACCTCGTTGCTAAGCAAATCAGTCAACATCCCGTCAGAATTATCAAATTCTTCGGCTCTAGCAATGGCAACAAATACTGGAAACCTCACATTTTCCAATGGTAGAAGAAGACAAACTCAAAACAGCAATAATCGGGCTCTTCCATACGTTCTCCTGGTCTATGGAAATGGACGATGCTACAACAGAGGAATACCAGCTGCTACATATGCTCGGGTTTATGCAGCTCTTGAGTTAATAGCACCAAACCTGGCTGACGTTGATTTTGCTAACCAGGAAGACTCAAGACAAATTTTTGTAGATTCTGTGATAGCCTATTTGGCAAGAACAGGAATCCAGAACACCTATGTCCAGACACAACAGAATGACCATCAGTGACCTCATGAAGCCTGAGCCCGCTGTCGGAGGAATTGGCAAGTTCAGGGGAATTCGCACCTTATTGTATTGTTTTCAAGTATAGCACTCGACCATTACTTCTCCTTTGACGCTTTCAGTCCCAGCAACGACAATTCTCGCACCACGGTTTGTCACCAGGGGGATCTTTCAACTATCATTTTGTTCGCCAGTTTTTGATTTCATTATTTAAGCGCAACCAGTGACCATGCAGTCATGCTGGTAACTAGGGAGATTTAAAGATAAAAAATTCTTTCGCTTCGAGTAATTTGTCCTAATTTAAATGTCTATTTCATTTCAATTTAATATAATTCTACTCGTTTCCCAATTTTAATAGTTCTGTGTTCCAAATCAAATTCAAATCTGTGTGGTATATTTCCACAAGAGTTACAATAGAGATATTCCACATTTGGTAACCACTTTAAGGATTAACATAATAATGCAAGAAGATGGTGATCAGTTTCTGCCTGCTGATGAAGGTAACAAAGCCGGCCAGGTAACTATCAAATTACCACCTTTCTGGCCACAGAATCCAGACATTTGGTTCTTCCGACTAGAGCCAATATTCAAATTGAGGATTACTTCAGAAAATGCAAAACGCGATTACATTTGGGCTCAACTTGATCAAAATTATCTTGAAAATATGTATGATTTGGTCAACTCTACTGCCACTGACATGTACACTCAAGCTAAAAATCCAGACAAAACCTCGTTGCTTAGCAAATCAGTCAACATCCCGTCAGAATTATTATATTCTTCGGATCTAGCAATGGCAACAGATACTGGAAACCTCACATTTTCCAATGGTAGAAGAAGGCAAACTCAAAACAGCAATAATCACACTTTTTGGACTACAAGAGTACTGTTGCTTGCTAGTTCGGTTTGACAACTTAAAGGGCTAATAATTGACTGGCTGAGTTTGACAAAACCGATTTGAATATTTCTTGTTGCCTCCAAGCCAGTTCCGTCATCACAGCAACGGTTGAAGATGAGGAGCATCAGTGACCTCATGAAGCGGGAGCCCGCTGTCGCATGAATTGGTAAGTTAAGCAGAATTCGCACCTTATTGTAATGTTTTAAAATATAGCACTCGACCATTACTTCCCTTTTGACACTTTCAGTCCCAGTAACGACAATGCTCGCACCACGTTTTGTCACCGGCGGGATCTTTTAATTATCATTTTATTCGCCAGTTTCTGATATCATTATTTAAGTGCAACCAGTCACCATGCAGTCATACTGGTAACTAGGGAGATTTAAAAATAAAAAATTCATTTGCTTTGATCTCGCTCGAGTAATTTTTACTAATTCAAAAGTCTATTAGATTTCAATCTAATATCATTCTATTTGTTTCTCAATTCAATTATTTTTGTGTTCCAAATCGAACTCAAATCTGTGCGGTATATTTTCACAAGAGTTACTGGAGAGATATCCCACATTTGTTTAACCACTGTCAACACTTATTAACACTGATTAAATTTTTACCGACACGAAAACACTACCGGCCAGGTAACTATCAAATTACCACCTTTCTGGCCACAGAATCCAGACATTTGGTTCTGCCGACTAGAGCCAAAATTCAAATTGAGAATTACTTCAGAAAATGCAAAATTCGATTACATTTGGGCTCAACTTGATCAAAATTATCTTGAAAATATGTATGATTTGGTCAGCTCTACTGCTGCTGAAATGTACAATCAAGCTAAAAATCCAGACAAAACCTCGTTGCTAAGCAAATCAGTCAACATCCCGTCAGAATTATCAAATTCTTCGGATCTAGCAATGGCAATAGATACTGGAAACCTCACATTTTCCAATGGTAGAAGAAGACAAACTCAAAAGAGCGATAATCGGGCTCTTCCATACGTTCTCCTGGTCTATGGAAATGGACGATGCTACAACAGAGGAATACCAGCTGCTACATATGCTCGGGTTTATGCAGATCTTGAGTTAATAGCACCAAACCTGGCCGACGGTGATTTCGCTAACCAGGAAGACTCAAGACAAATTTTTGTAGATTCTGTGATAGCCTATTTGGCACGAACAGGAATCCAGAACACCTATGTCCAGACACAACGGAATGAGCATCAGTGACCTCATGAAGCCTGAGCCTGCTGTCGCAGGAATTGGCAAGTTCAGGGGAATTCACACCTTATTGTATTGTTTTCAAGTATAGCACTCGACCATTACTTCTCCTTTGACGCTTTCAGTCCCAGCAACGACAATTCTCGCACCACGGTTTGTCACCGAAGGGATCTTTCAACTATCATTTTGTTCGCAAGTTTTTGATTTCATTATTTAAGCGCAACCAGTGACCATGCAGTCATACTGGTAACTAGGGAGATTTAAAGATAAAAAATTCTTTCGCTTCGAGTAATTTGTCCTTATTTAAAAGTATATTTTATTTCAATTTAATATAATTCTACATGTTTCTCAATTTCAATAGTTCAGTGTTCCAAATCGAATTCAAATCTGTGTGGTATATTTCCACAAGAGTTACAATAGAGATATTCCACATTTGGTAACCACTTTAAGGATTAACATAATGCAAGAAGATGGTGATCAGTTTCTGTCTGCTGATGAAGGTAACGAAGCCGGCCAGGTAACTATCAAATTACCACCTTTCTGGCCACAGAATCCAGACATTTGGTTCTTCCGACTAGAGCCAATATTCAAATTGAGAATTACTTCAGAAAATGCAAAACGTGATTACATTTGGGCTCAACTTGATCAAAATTATCTTGAAAATATGTATGATTTGGTCAACTCTACTGCCGCTGACACGTACACTCAAGCTAAAAATCCAGACAAAACCTCGTTGCTAAGCAAATCAGTCAACATCCCGTCGGATTATCAAATTCTTCGGATCTAGCAATGGCAACAAATACTGGAAACCTCACATTTTCCAATGGTAGAAGAAGGCAAACTCAAAACAGCAATAATCACACTTTTTGGACTACAAGAGTACTGTTGCTTGGTAGTTCGGTTTGACAACTTAAAGGGCTAATAATTGACTGGCTGAGTTTGACAAAACCGATTTGAATATTTCTTGTTGCCTCCAAGCCAGTTCCGTCATCACAGCAACGGTTGAAGATGAGGAGCATCAGTGACCTCATGAAGCGGGAGCCCGCTGTCGCATGAATTGGTAAGTTCAGCAGAATTCGCACCTTATTGTAATGTTTTAAAATATAGCACTCGACCATTACTTCCCTTTTGACACTTTCAGTCCCAGCAACGACAATGCTCGCACCACGTTTTGTCACCGGCGGGATCTTTTAATTATCATTTTATTCGCCAGTTTTTGATATCATTATTTAAGTGCAACCAGTCACCATGCAGTCATACAGGTAACTAGGGAGATTTAAAAATAAAAAATTCATTTGCTTTGATCTCACTCGAGTAATTTTTCCTAATTCAAAAGTCTATTACATTTCAATCTAATATCATTCTATTTGTTTATCAATTCAATTATTTTTGTGTTCCAAATCGAACTCAAATCTGTGCGGTATATTTTCACAAGAGTTACTGGAGAGATATCCCACATTTGTTTAACCACTGTCAACACTTATTAACACTGATTAAATTATTACCGACACGAAAACACTGATTACCAGCCAGGTAACTATCAAATTACCACCTTTCTGGCCACAGAATCCAGACATTTGGTTCTGCCGACTAGAGCCAATATTCAAATTGAGAATTACTTCAGAAAATACAAAATTCGATTACATTGGGGCTCAACTTGATCAAAATTATCTTGAAAATATGTATGATTTGGTCAACTCTACTGCTGCTGACATGTACAATCAAGCTAAAAATCCAGACAAAACCTCGTTGCTAAGCAAATCAGTCAACATCCCGTCAGAATTATCAAATTCTTCGGATCTAGCAATGGCAACAGATACTGGAAACCTCACATTTTCCAATGGTAGAAGAAGACAAACTCAAAACAGCAATAATCGGGCTCTTCCATACGTTCTCCTGGTCTATGGAAATAGACAATGCTACAACAGACGAATACCAGCTGCTACATATGCTCGGGTTTATGCAGCTCTTGAGTTAATAGCACCAAACCTGGCTGACGGTGATTTTGCTAACCAGGAAGACTCAAGACAAATTTTTGTGGATTCTGTGATAGCCTATTTGGCACGAACAGGAATCCAGAACACCTATGTCCAGATACAACAGAATGAGCATCAGTGACCTCATGAAGCCTGAGCCCGCTGTCGCAGGAATTGGCAAGTTCAGGGGAATTCACACCTTATTGTATTGTTTTCAAGTATAGCACTCGACCATTACTTCTCCTTTGACGCTTTCAGTCCCAGCAACGACAATTCTCGCACCACGGTTTGTCACCGGGGGGATCTTTCAACTATCATTTTGTTCGCCAGTTTTTGATTTCATTATTTAAGCGCGACCAGTGACCATGCAGTCATGCTGGTAACTAGGGAAATTTGAAAATAAAAAATTATTTTGCTTCGAGTAATTGGTTTAAGGATTAACATAATGCAAGAAGATGGTGATCAGTTTCTGTCTGCTGATGAAGGTAACGAAGCCGGCCAGGTAACTATCAAATTACCACCTTTCTGGCCACAGAATCCAGACATTTGGTTCTTCCGACTAGAGCCAATATTCAAATTGAGAATTACTTCAGAAAATGCAAAACGTGATTACATTTGGGCTCAACTTGATCAAAATTATCTTGAAAATATGTATGATTTGGTCAACTCTACTGCCGCTGACACGTACACTCAAGCTAAAAATCCAGACAAAACCTCGTTGCTAAGCAAATCAGTCAACATCCCGTCGGAATTATCAAATTCTTCGGATCTAGCAATGGCAACAAATACTGGAAACCTCACATTTTCCAATGGTAGAAGAAGGCAAACTCAAAACAGCAATAATCACACTTTTTGGACTACAAGAGTACTGTTGCTTGCTAGTTCGGTTTGACAACTAGTTTGACAAAACCAATTTGAATATTTCTTGTTGCCTCCGAGCCAGTTCCATAATCACAGTCACGGTTGAAGATGAGGAGCATGTGTGACCTCATGAAGCGGGAGCCCGCTGTGGCAGAAACTGGTAAGTTCAGCGGAATTCGCACCTTATTGTAATGTTTTCAAGTATAGCACTCGACCATTACTTCCCTTTTGACGCTTTCAGTCCCAGCAACAACAATTCTCGCACCACGGTTTGTCACTAGTTTGATATTTCAATTGTCATTTTATTCTCCAGTTTTGGATTTCATCATTTAAGTACAACCAGTGACCATGCAGTCATACTGGAAACGGGAGATTTAGAAATAAAAATGTCATTCAGTAATTTGTCTTAATTTTAATCTTGGTCTTAATTTGGTCTAACTCATTCTACCTCAAACAGTGTGGGTTTTTGCGCAGGTAACCTTTCTGTGTCGTTGTGTTGGCACTACTGTGGAAGTGTGTGAAAAGGCTGTCTCTCAAAAAGTTCGGGTGTTATCCTGTATTGTGATTCTTTTTATAACTCTATTGCTTATTTTAATCTTGCTTCAATGAGAAGATAATATAAATTCTGAGCGTCAAACTAATCTAGTGTACCAATATCATTTATCTACCCGGTCAAACATTGGTGCCAAAATGCGGGACATTCGATTGAATAGCTGAGCTTGTCCAGCACGCAATTTCGTACACAATATTCTAGCTTCAAGATAAATCGTCCATTTATCATGGCACAACCATTCAGAATTATTCTCGACCCGGCGGTGCGTGACAATCTATCTGCCAAAGATCAAGCTATTTATCATCAGCTACGTCAGTGGTCCTGCCGCACTCATACTGCCTTGGATGAAGAACACTAGAACACTACAGAGCCTTGAATTGGTAGTTTCATTCATTAAAGAAGGCAAGAGGTTACTTACAGAGTTAAATGACTTTCAAAACGAGCAGCTTGCAGAAATTCTGAGCTCATGGGTGAGTCGAAATCTGTTTGTATTATCTAATATTTCAATCTCGCCTCAATCCAGCGCGTGTGATGGGGGCGGCCATGGAGGAAGGACCCCAGAACACACAGGTGGAGCACACAGATCCACCCATCCATGCAGCCGGCAAGACAGCTGGAGGAGCCTAGAGGAGGGGAAGAGGCGCGGTGGGCACTGCGCAGCGGGGGAAGGAATGGTGGGGGACGAAGGGGAGGACGCGGCTGGCCGCCGCAACGGGCGCCAATCGTGTCTTGATCGAGCCGCTCACAACAACCCCTTCCTGACGCAGGACCCCCTCAGTTAGTGACCCGGAACAGTAAGGTGACCCGGATCGTGTACGGGAAAGCGCCCCGGCACGAATCCCAGGAGATAGTGGAGATAGTTGGACAGTTGGTAGTTGGAAATAGTTGAACAGTTAGTAGTCAAGTGTAATAGTCAAGTGAAACAAATCGTCAACCCCGAATACCTCGCAACGTCGTAGAACCCCCCTTTCGGACTGGTGCACCGGTACGCCCTCCCAGCCAAGCAGGCCTACGCGTCGACCCGGATCTCTCCCCAAGGACTTCGAGAATTGGACAGTTAAACTGCATGCCGCCCCGACGGAACCACTTAGGAATGGCGACACCCCGGGTGCCGGGCGGCAGCGAGAGTGTTAGGGGTTGGGAGGAGAAGAGAGGAGTCACAATCAAGGCAATTGAGGCGATCGGACGGGTGGCGGAGACGTTAGAGGGAATGCCACAGCAGTTGCAAGCGGTCACCCGATGCATCACCCAGCTAGCGAGCATCGTTGCCGAACCGGAACCAGTCGAAGTTTCGGCTACGTCCTCGGACCGGGAGATAGCAATGCTCAAATACCAGGTGCAAACCCTCCTGGAGTAGAGATGTGCTAAATGATTACTTTGCCGTACCGGTTACAACGGTTACGATTACAGCTTGGTACCAGTTACTTTTAGTGATTACTTTGTAATCGCGATTACATTTGCGGACACAGCTCCTATCGTAGACTCGAGTACCAGGTAACTGTTTTTGTCTGCCTGTTCTAACGAATACGATTACTTCCTGTAACCCATGTACACTATCGATTCCTGATTACAGTTCTATAACACGAATATATTAACGACTCCTAACGTAGGGAAATAAGACTACTACATAGTTAAAATACAAAATAAAGTTATCTAAAAGTAGAGTGCAGTGAGTGGCTATTTATTACAAATTAAATGGAGATTTTGCTTATATGTAATACAGTTTATATATAATATTTTTGTTTTTATATAATATAGTATTTAAATTACAAACTTATTTTCTTATAAAGCCATTATAGCCTACAAAGTTTCTTACGTTAGAATAGAAGGTGCGACGACATTATGAGTATTACGACTGGCAAGCCAGTAGGCCTAACTCAGTCTGCATTCGCCATTTGGTGCACTGACCCCTAGTTCAGTTCAGCAGGGTACAGGTACAAAGGTCAAAGGATGGGGGTTGGGGTATCGCGTCGCGTCGTCAGTAGTCAGTACAGTACACTCCTTGGCTTTCTTGTGGTGAGGTGAAGTAAGCTTGGATTGTAAAACATATTGTGTGTGTGCAGAGTGTATAAAGTGGGAGTTAGTTGCATAGTTAGTTCATAGTGTAATACAGTGTTTTTTTTAAACTATAATGGAGCCTCCAGCAGCAAAACGTAAAAAGACAAGTGAGATTTGGAATTATTTTGATCCATCAGGTACGAGTCAAGCAATTTGTAAGCTTTGTAAAAGCAAATTCTCTTTTACTGGTTCTATCTCTAATTTGAAAAAACATATGTTAAGGAAGCATCCAACAGTTTCACTGCCTGCAACAGTAGCATTACCAGCTACCAGTAATGGAGGCAGAACAGATGTTATTACTCAAGAGACACCTATAGTTATCGAGTTTTCACAATCTCAACCAGTAGAGCTTCCCGACACAGATTCACACACAGCTGGACTGTTGCCTGCAGTAATGTTTCAGAGTACAAGTAGGACTACCACAGGCACAGATGTAACAGTCCCTTTGTACACGTTACCATCAAAGAAAAAACAAACACCAATCACATCATTTGTGCCTAAAAAAATCACACCATCGGATAAAAATAAAATTGACTTGGCTGTATTAAAATTGTTTGCCTGGGATTTCCAGCCATTTTCAATGGTAGAGGACAGAGGCTTTAAAAATCTCTTGGATATTTGCTGCCCTTCCTACAAAATACCTAGTAGAAAATATTTTTCTAACTCAATGATGCCAGCTATTTTTGAGGAAACCCGCACTACACTTAAACAAACTCTAGAGAAGGAAGCAACAAGTATTTGTCTTACAACAGACATATGGACGTCAAGTAAAAACGACAGTTATATGGGAATCACAGGTCACTACATAACTGAAGATTTTTTAATGAAAACAGTACTTTTTCAATGCTCAGTTTTCGAAGAAACCCATACTGCTAAAAACTTAGCAGACGAAATTTTGTCAGCTATGAATGAGTGGGATATAAAAAATAAAGTATCCATGATAGTTTCAGATAATTGTTCAAACATCACTAGTGCTGTAACAAAAGTATTAAAGATGAAACACTATGGCTGCTATGCCCACAAGCTAAATTTACTTGTACAAGAATCATTACGTCCAGTTGAAGACCTGATAAAAAAAGTCAAAACTATAGTGTCCCACTTTAAACGTAGTAACAAAGCAGTACAAAAACTGGTGAAGTATCAGGAGTTGCAGGGAGTCAAACAGCCTAAAAGGATCTTGCAGGATATTGCTACAAGATGGAATTCTACATTCTACATGTTACAAAGGTTCGTAGATTTGGAAGAGGCGATAAAATATTCCTTAGCAATCCTGGATACCGATTTGACCCCATTAAGTTCGGATGAGTGGGAAATTTGTAAGCAGTTATGTGATGTCTTACGCCCATGCGAGGAAGTCACTAAAGAGATGAGCAGCGAAAAATATTTGAACGCCAGTAAAGTAATCCCAATAACAAGGGGTTTGAAGTCTGCTCTTAAGAAAATTTCTGTTCATGTTACCAAAGAAAGAGTGAAAGACGTGCTTAAGTCCATGCTCAAAAGCTGTGATGACAGATTTCCGAACTTGGAAAAAAGTAAAACCTTAAGTCTTTGTACATTCCTAGATCCCCGATACAAACATCACATGTTTTTAGAAGAATCTACAACCATTGAAATAAAGAAATACCTGTGTGATTTATTAGTTGGAATCATAAATCAAAAAAGAAATGAACGAAATCCAGAGGACCTCAGTGATGATGAAGTTGAAGAATACCAAGAAACAGAATCTACCGAGAAAAAGATTTCAGTTTGGGATGATGTTGAGGAAATAATTGGCAGAGTGAAACCTAAATCCAATCCCACTTCAATTGCAGTCCAAGAGGTAATTGTAATGATTTATTTTTGTAATAATAAGAATGCTTGTGTTTTATACTAGGTGTACTAGGTTTATACTAGGCCTATGTGCTTAAATATTTGACTAAGAGGATAAACGCAAACTTAAAACCTTAATGTAAATTGTTTGTTGAAAAAAAAAACATTTATTCATAGCCATTCAATTCATTAATAACTGTTTTCAGGTAAACCCTAACGGTTTAAATTTTTTTAAGCTTAAAACTTTTATTATAAATTGTTTCAGATCCAAAAATACATGGATGACAGTCCAATATCCAGGAAAAAGGATCCACTGGAGTGGTGGAAATGCCATAAGAATATTTATCCCCATCTAGCCACAGTATTTATTCGAAGCTCTGGCATTGTCGCAACATCCGTCCCTTGTGAGAGGATGTTTTCTAAAGCGGGCTATTTTATAAGTGACAGAAGAACCCGTCTAACAACAAAAAAAGTGAATGAACTGATGTTTTTAAACACAAACCTAAAGTAGACTAAGACTTTTAAGACTACAACTCTGGTGAATTGAGTGTAGGCCTAACGTTTTTCGAAAGTCGTTGAGTAGTTTTGTATGTAATTATACCTACATAATTATGACTAATGGCTCTAGTTGATCTGTAAATATTTTTTTGTATTGTGATTGTATGAAGTAATAATTTTGTTATTTCTGTTAATTTGTTCCTACAATATTTACAGCCTAAGTATAAGTACATGTACATGACTGATACATGTGTTATTATTTTCTTAGTTAGGCTATTTGCACTTAAAGGAATCCCAAAGACTTCTGTGATGTAAGCAACCATAAAAAGATTAGATGGTTTGTTTTAAATTGTGGGTATATTATTTATAATATACTTTGTTACCGTTCTCTAGTAGATAAGAATTTGTGGTCCTTACTGATTTTTAAATATTACTTTACTTTGTATTTTTAAACAATGAGTTTGTTGTTCTTATTTGCAATACGGTAAGTTGCACCAGATAGAAAAGGCTTATAGTTACTTTTTACTTCCTATGCAAGGAAGGAATATATTTGATTTTAAAAAGAGATTCCTTTTGTTATATATTTAGTTTTAATTTCCAGATAGGCAAGGCTGTAAAGACTTACTTGTAATATCAGGAATCCTAAAAATGATTCATTTGTTTATGTCACTGTAATTTTTTTGTATGTCACTGTAGTACTATAAAAAATGACAACACCTCTAAAACATTTTTATTATGTCAGTTGAATAAATAAAACGAATACGCCATAATTGGAGTTTTTTTTTATGAACCTGACTTTAACATTACTGAGTCACAATTTGTTTACCATAACGTTTTATCTACTGTAAGTAGCAAATGTAAAACTCACACGTTTTGTTTGGCATTCAGTAAGTTCAGTAATATGATGAACCAGTATTATTTTTAATGCCTGACCTTAAACATTTAATCCTGTCATGATTACATTTTTGTTTTAATATCGAGATAATAAGATGTCTCAAATGATTAATTTAAATACTCGATTCTCATATAATTGAGTACACATAGTAGAGACTATCAAATATTTTGTACTCGCTTGCCGTGCAATTTACTCAGTAGTACCATCAAAGTATAGTTCGGCTCGATTACTAATACAAGTACCAAGTAATCTCCTGTAGATTGACAGAAGTAATCACGAAAACTCACCCTGACCGACCGAACTGGTACTGCTTGAAAGTAGCAGTAGCAAAGTAATCACTTCCCGCGTTCGGTCGGGAAGTGATTACTTTGTAACTGGTACTCGACGCCTAGAGTAACCGATTACTTTTTGAGAGGCAAGTACCAGTTACAAAGTAGCGATTACAGTTACTTGGACCCACCTCTATCCAGGAGCAGCTATCGCAGTGTCGCAACGACACCATCACTGAGCCGAGTGGGTTGGGTCTCGCCAGCGCGCCAGGGTCACCCGACGCGGCGTCCACGCCCGAACCGACCACCAGCCCAGCCGCGCCAAGCGATCGCAATGATGGAGACAGCGAGGACCCGCCATCCTGCTCCCCGATTACATCGCCACGCCAGGACCCTGCCCAAGCGACAGCATCTGTGCTGCAAAGGTGTCTGGGCTTATCTGAGAGAGGAGTGAATAGCTCTAGCCAGTATAAATTTTTTCTTCAGATTTCAGTTTGAAGCAGCTGAAAGACAAGAAAAACTGTCAAAATCGTCTGAAGTTACATGCATTGACGGTAGCATTATGGTACTTCATTAACTGACTCACCATTGAATACACTGTTAGCCTGGAGACAGTTACTTTGTTCTCGTCTCTGCCTGGTTTTAAACTGCTCCGCGGATCGCTCTCTTGTATTTCTTACTATATTAAATTTGTCAGTGGTTAAATCATTTGTGATTGCTCTAGTGTTGATTCTTTCGATTCACCTCATCAAGCTAGTAACTTATTCGATTAATACATCTCCCGATCTCTCTGATCTCGCACGATATCTACATTTAATTGTTTCAGGGAAAGAAGTAACAAAGAAATGGGGCAATCTTCAGGATGCGTTCTTGAAATCGAAGAGGAAGCTGAAAGAGTGCAAGAGAAGTGGAGCTGGTGCACCTAAAATGAAGAAGTATGTTTACGCTGACCAAATGTAATTTTTAAATAAATTGTTACAAACAAGAGAAGTTGCAGAAAGTCTAGAAGGTATATCAGGAAACAATGAAGACGAAGATGTCGACACTCTATCCAACTCCCAACTACTCCCCAAGAAGACTATCCATGAAACAACCAAGACGCAAGAATACAAAAGGCGTCGCCAGCTAAAGATGTTGAAAGCACTGGAAGAACCAACAGTTAGCCCTCATATTTCATTCTTTCAAGGACTTTTGCCACATTTAAACGAGTTGATGACTCTGAAATTCTTGAATTCCAAACGGGCGTTTTGGAAGTAATTTCCAAAATTAACAACAAACGAAAAAAAAATAATTTTCAACATCAACCTCAACTACTTCCACCGCAAACACCACCCTACCATCCTATTCCTTCCCGCAGCATCAATCATTTCCCACAACACAAATGTCACATTCCAATCAATTTGGCCCAATTAACAGCTTCCAACCACAGCAGCCCCAAACCCCCTCCCCCCTCCCCCAGTCCTCAAGCTGCACCGGTCCAACTTACCAACCTTACGAACTCAAAAATCTACACCGTCCAAATAACACCGATTCAAAGCACCAGCAGGCATGCTCTTCAAAAGGAATAGCACTTGAACATCAACAGGATCAAGCCATTGTTACCAGGATTTTGGCCGACCTTCATCAGCCACATCTCCGAGACCTATCCATCGTCGAACCCCTCTCCAGCTGGATCTATGTATTCAGACACCACCTATGACTTTTCCTAATTTCAATATTGTTAAAATTTCAACGATTATTGAAATTGTTTGCTTGTATTCAGTTGTTAGCACATTTCAAGCACAATGTTTCATCGTACAATTTACAATAAAATACATTTGGATTGAATGAATGATTCTTTGTACCCCAAGCTAGCAAACCCTTGAGTTTTTGGTAAGTTCTGTACTTACCAATATTATATTGGTATATTATTATATTATTATTACTTACTACCTCAATGTCAGAGCTAGCCTTTCTCGAGAAGGAATACAATTTCTCATATTGGTATTCTGACGTTGGATCTTATTTTTCATCTTCTCATTGAGTTCGTCGAAGGATTCAATTGACATTCTAAAGAAGTTGAAAAACTTAGCACCATCATGCCTCAGTTCATCAAAAAGGGTGTAGAATGTTCCAATGTGTTCCCTTCTTTTTGATAGGATGAATCCACCGCTTGCGCATAATCCTACGGCGCTTAATGCGGCGATACAATAACCACATAGCAATTACACGTTTAGGATTCATTGTTGTTCAAGAATCTCGCGTCACGAACACCAAGCAACTGATTGTTTTGCCGATAAAAATCCGATGTCTTAGCAATCACCGGATTCTCAACGCCCTGAAGAAAAGGAGGCCCTTCGGAGGTTTATTGAGGAATTTGAACCGTCTCCAGAACTGTGGAACTGCACACACCGTAAAAATGCCATCAAAACAGTCAGGAATGCTGCGCTAGACCGTCTCATCCCCTTTTGAGTGCAGATAAAGCCAGGAGCCAAAAGAGTAGATGTGAAGAAGAAAATAAACAGTCTACGGAAAAATTTCAGTGAAGAACTAAAAAACATTGCCACTTCAAAGAGGAGTGGAACGAGCCCAGATGAAGTTTACAAACCACCGCATGGACATTCTATGCCCTGTCATTTCTAGAAACGTATGAGAAGCCAGCTGAACAGCAGTCCTGTGAAGCAGTCGCACATGAAGGAGTGAGTCGTGTTTTCTTTTATTTTTACCTGCCTTCTTGTTTACCTACAACGACCGTAAAATAAAATAAAATCGAACTCTCAAAATACTTTATTCCAAGCGAGATCTCCAAATAAAGTAAAGTAGAAATGTAGTTCGGAACCAATACATACCTACAATCAGAAAAAAGTAGTAGGGTAGGTGGGGGTAGAAGTTTGCACGGAGTATGAGTTCACAGTTAAGTTTCTTGTAGTTAATGAAGTTTTTCATCCTCCTGCCACCTCTCAGCGCCATAGTCAATATGTCATCAGTTAGGGTGCTTACAGACTGGAGCTGCGCTTGGAGCGAGGAAAGAGAGCAAAGAGAGGAGTGAAGAGAGCTGAGAGTTGGCCAATTCAGAGTGGAGCGAGAGTCAGTGCGGTTCACATACTTCTAGACGATGGATGACTATTATTTTTTCTTTGCGGAAAACCCGTCATTGAGAATTTGGTATTTACTTCGGTGGCGAAAAGTAGAAGGGATTCACATAATTAATCAATCGAGACATATACACGGGGAATTTCATCATTTGTACAATGAACTGCGAGAAGATTCCGGCAGGTTTCATGAATATTTTATTTACTTGTCCCATTAAGGTTTTTTCCTGAACACAATACCAATTAAATCATCAGGATTCATGTTACAATAGTAGCGCTAAGAGCGACGAAAACAAACTGGTTTGATTTCTTCGCTCTCATCCTGCTCTCATATTTGCTCGACCTTGAGGCGCTGCTCCACTCTGCGCTCCATCATATCCTACCTGCGTTTGTTTTCTTTGCTCTCTTTCCTCGCTCTTAGCGCAGCTCCAGTCTGTAAGCACCCTTACTGTGAGGAACCTCAAGGAGAATGGATCAGTTCACCCACGAGGAAATGCGGTAAGTCTTTTTTGTAATGTTTTGATGCTATTTTTTCGTGATCTTGATTGAATATTGTGGATTATCCACGAGAGTAAACGGTTTGGCTTCATTGCCTATCGAAAGAGATGGCTTTGAGCTTTCATTTTCATGTTTGATTTCCCCGGTGGTGTTCCCTGGAGACCTGTTGAACCAACAATAAGCAAAATGGCGGAATGGGGAAAAAGTTCGCATGTGACATGGGGCATAAGTACGCAACACTTTTTTAGTGCAAACTCTTGCCCCTCTTTGACTTGAATTTTCACCATAGCAAAACCGAAGCACTGGCAATTATTTTAATAAACGAACAGCCTTTGAAGTAGGTACCTGCCTTCCTAATTCTCCCATTCAACCGTTGTCTTGTATCATCAGGAATCGTCCCAGAACAACAGATTGGGTCCCCATGTCAGATGACATCCTCCAAAGAACGAAAGGTTTGATCAGCAGCAGAAACTCGATTTGCAAAGCAGCATGCTCCATTGGCTTCACAGAAGCTGCGCTCAGGAAAAGGTTAAAGGCAGGTAAGGGTTCTGAGCGTCTAGGAAGGTTCACAAGCACATTTACTCGTGAGCAAGAACAATCAATCTATAATCACTGTTTTTCCCTAGATAAGCGTCTCTTTGGTCTAACTTTGAAATCACTGAGATTCCTTCTTTTGTCCTTTGCAGAAAAGAACAAGTTGCAACATAGGTTTTCAGTTGACAAGGGACTTGCGGGGAGAGACTTCACACAGGATTTTATGAAGCGGAACCGTATGTCCCTCAGAATGCGACGTAAAACGAGCATTGCGACGAGCATACGACGTAAATTGATCATGGGGTTCAACAGAAACCAGCTTGAAACCTATTTCGACAATCTTCAAGGGGCCATTGAAAAATATGGGTCTACCCCGGATCAGTTGTTTAATATGGACGAAAGTGGTGTCCAAACGGTACCCAAAAAGCTACCCAAGCACGTAGCTCCAACTGGCAAGAGAGAAGTGTGTAAGGTAGTCGCCGCTGAATAAGGTCAAACAGTAACTGTTGTTTGCTCTGTGAGCGCTGCAGGATATCAGGTTCCCCCGTTTTTCATTTTAGCGCGAAAACAACTGAACCTTCAGCTTATAAAAGAAGGGCCAGTAGGCTGTGACATGGTTACTGAAAAAGGGTACATGACCACCCCCACTTTCCTTTTCTGGTTGAATAATTTCAAGAAATATACCAACCCAACTGCAGAAAGGCCAATCTTGTTTATATTGGACAACCATATCTCTCACATAAGCCTCGAGGCCATCATGTTTGCCAAGGCAATAATATTCCGTAGGTTGTAAACTCCAACGTAGTAACGCTGATCTGTCTGAAATCCTAGTAACTTGATTAGGATGACTGAATGGAGCTTGAGGATGCGTTAAAATAAATCCAGATTCAATTTCGGTTGAAAATTCCCAATAAGCAAATAATGACTGCCACGCAGTTTCATCTTTCTCATTATTGGAAAAATATCGGATAGATCTGCATTACTCCGTTCCAGTCTACAGCCTGCGGAATATATCTATGGTCGTAAAGGTATATTTCTATCCAATGTAGCTGTTCACACCGCTCAAAAGGTAGAACCAGCGAGTAATCCCAGTTTGAATTTTACCCCTACTAAAGAACATCAATTCGACTATGATGAAATGAGAAAGAAACTATATCAGCATGCAGGATCTACCATCCCTCCATCTATAACACCTCTTACCAGTAAACCATAGGGGGACTGCAGGCAGGAACTAACTCTGGAACAATTGGACACGATCTTTGACACTAAAGAAGACGATCCTTTGGATGCTATATTTATGGAAGAAGAAAATGAACTCGAACTAGATCCTGCTGTGCGTGCAAGTGCTAAAAGACCTAGATTACGACTTGAAGATTACACTCCCACTCCATTAGTGAGATGGAAATATTATCCATACTTAGAAACTCTAAACAAACTTTGGACCTTCTGGCCTGAAACTACATTTTCAATTCACTTTGTGGACGTCCAATTGATTTTCCAGATACTTGTATTCAGCATTATATTATTTGAATAATGAATTAATGAATAAACACCGTTTATGGAACTGTTGTTTTATTTACATTTTTATAGATCACTATACCTCAAAATTACTTCAATTGTAATACGCTTGGACAATGAAGTGACCATAACCTCAAGACATATGTTCTTTTGCTAGCAGATGTGTTCCAAAATCTCAGAAACGTCCATAAATGCCATAAACCAGAACCCAGCTCCGCTCATCTCATGTCAAAAATGTAGAAATACGGAGGAATCGACTTCGTTACTTATCAGGACTGTAACAATCTTGACTTATCCCCCCACATTCCATCCATCTTCCATATCTTCTGGAAATCTGTCTGAGATTCCAGGAGAGGAGAGGAACAGCATTCTGCTGAATTCTCTTCTTCTTCACCTCCCTTAGTATTAATTTCAAGTATCGTCATCATTGTTGAATTGTTATGTTATTGTTAAATAATTTTTTTTTACAGCTAAATATTATTAATTTGAAGAATTGTAATTAGGAATAGGTTATTATGTAATTGTTGTTTTTGTTGTTTTATTCATTATTTTCAAATATTGTTCATTCCAAGTACTGTGCAACATTGTATTTTTTCTCAGGTACCTGGTATCTGCAGTACGTATACGGGCGGAATTCATAGACAAAGGCTGAGTGTGTGTGTGTGTTCACTCGCACTCAGCTAAATGGAGGGTCACCCTCCACTCACCAGTTCGAATTCATAGTTGAGTGGGGTGGTTCACTCAACAGTTAGGGGCACACTCACATTACATGAGGTTGACCGTGCACTCAGGGAACACTTAACACATTTCCACCATAAGTTGGCGGCCTTGATAACATGTTGTAGGGAAATTTTCCCTGTTTTGGGGGGAAAGGAACGGGGAAATTCCCCCGTCGCGTTCCTTATTGGTTGTGAACAGTTGTGAAGGTTATGCTTTTTGTTTAGTGCGTGCCTTTACTTTGCTGCTACTGTAGTGCGTGAAATTCAATCCGTGTAGTATTGTGTATTTGTTTAGACAAATAATGGAAAAAAAAGAATTAATTTCCGTGAAGAAGAAAAAATTCGCATTAGAGAACTTGTTCTTCAGAGAAAAGAAGTTGTCGAAAACAAGAGAAGTGATGTATCAAGTATTGTCGACAAAAAGAGGGCTTGGTCGGACATTACCGACCAATTCAACAGTACAGGAGAATATCCTCAAGTAAGTTATTCCATTTTTTAAAATTTGTTCAAGCAACGAGTTTCACATGTTTTGCCGTTGTCAGACTCATGATAGATAAGTGCAGAGGGGTAGGTACCTCCAAATGACCTTCTTTTTTCTGAATTCCAGAGAACTAAAGTTCAACTAAAAAAACTGTGGGAGAATATTAAAGCTAGAAGGAAGCTGGAGTTGAATGAAGAGAAGAGGGGAAAATTCAAAACCGGCGGAGGACCAGCCCCAAGAGAGATAACAAAGGACCCAAAGCTAGACGCCTTGGGTGTTGATATCCAAATTGAAAACGCGATCGATAGCGACAGCTATCGTATTGAGCCAAACTCAGTTATTCTGTTGCAGCGCAACCCATCTCTAGAGGGAGGTAAGAAATTACTAGTACCATATCCAGTGGTATGTAGCTACCAGATATCTAATATTATGTACCTACCAGATATCCAATATTATGTACCTACCAGGTATCCTACCAGGAAAAACATGCACAACACACTTGGTATGATGAGGTCGCATAAAATCGTAGACCCACTAGCATTTTCATCGCCGGTGATAAGGGTAATCCTCTTGAATTGGTTTGATTTATTTCAGGATATACGATTGGGAGTAATATATCCCTAACGGTCTCTTTCCTAAATCTGTATCGTCTGCGGAATTTTGCATTATCATATACCTCGAAAGGGTTCTGTTGATCGGGTATGTAACGCTTTGTTGGTCTTCTATGCTGCCGTTCTTCGTCATCCCACTCATCCCACTCGTCGAACTCAAATAAATCAAAATCCATCAAATTTTGAAAAACAAACAAAAGATACTAACAAACAACTTGTTTACTTAGGTAGGTAGTGTTTTGGCCACTTGTCCAAAACTTCTTTTCTTTTATTCTTTGCATTTTTCATTAAATTTTGAATTCATTAACTTCAACTAACTAATCTAACTTTATAAAACTAATACTTACCTTGTCAATTCTCTCTCCCAGGAGAAGCCCTTCAAATTCTATTATTAATGAGCTGGTGTGTCTGTGATAGATAAGATAATCTTTTATAGAGATAGTTTGGGTAACAATAGAGACAGAATGAGGTGAAAGTGTTTGTGTTGTTGATCCGAAGGGCAACTGCTACCTCGCCCAGAGCTTCAAAATTCTGGTCAAGACCTAATCCCATTATCTTCTGGATCAGCTTATCTTCTGCAGGCGCCTCCTCTTATTTTCTCCCACCTTATCGTCTCAGGCCCAGGATTCCACAAAGAAGGCCAGTAACAAATTGACTTCTCAGCAAACAAAACCTACATCCTATATCAAGTTTTCCTCCCAGATTGGTGCTTCCCCATTATTCAGTGTAAGGTGCTGTGTACCTCACTAAAATCTAGTGGCCACTAGTTTGATTCATCAGTTTTGAATCATTATCTCTCCTGTGTGTATTACCTGGAGTAACATTGGGAGTACCTACCATTTTCAACTATTTCTACATATATCTGGTGAGTGACTTATATTTCCTATTTCCACCTTTGGCATTGGGAACCATTTTGGAGTCTCCATAGAACTTCCACCTGGAACTTGGCCCACTTGGACCTTTGATCGTCATCACAATATCAATAATAGAGACTCTCTCAGTTCACTCCACTGTTTGTGGACAATAGCAAAATCAAACTTATCACTTGATAAGATATCTGTACATTTGTCATTTGACTTGTTCTGGGGAGCTCCTCTTTAAGTAGGTAGGTTATTCACCTTTTACTTGATAAACCTGTTGGTTATTTTCAATTATCTTAATAAAACCAGTTTTGGTTTTGGTGTTGGAAAACAGGTATCATTTTTGAACTCTACCCTTTCAGCACCAAACATTTGGTCCTTTGAGCCACAATATTTCTTTATTTTCTACCATATAGGTTTTCATTTGTTTTGCAAATCTAGTCTTGTTACATAATTATTTTGTTCTTAGTCTATACCTTTATAATATTTATACAGTCCATTATTTATTCATACTCTTTTCTTCTTATTTCATATTTATTTATTGGATGTTGTTTATTGTTTGTATATATTCCTATTTATTACTAGATAATTTATTTGGTGTTCCTTATTGTTTCTCTTCCAATTCTTGTACCTGAATTCACTATTTATCATTATTTGTTATTGTTTATATCGCAAGCTTTAATTCCTTTACTTGTTTTGATAAAAATTCATAATGGCAACGGATTTTGATCTTAAAGTTGCTTCTTTAAGAGGAAGATTAATGCACTTTCTTATCGTATTCGTGCATGCAGTGATTTAGGGAAGGTTGCTATTTCTGACCCAACCAAAGTTCATGCTTTCAAGGGTCAATTCAGAAGTCTAGAAAAGAATTTTGATTCCTTTGAGGCAATTGTCAGTGAGCTTACTGATCTATGTGAGTCCGAGAATCAGGCTTCCAAATTCCCCACTGCCATGGATAAAGCTACTATTACTAATACCGAAAAGTCTTTCAATGAGTGCAATGAGTACTTTGTTATCTTAGAGGAGCAAGAGAAGGCTGTATCTGCTGCTAATATTGCAAATGCCACAGGAGGAAGGGTTAGCGGTTCCTTCAACAAGACCACATCTGTAAGACCTTCAAGCAATTTACCCAAAATCAACCTACCGTCATTTGATGGCACCTTGTTGGCCTGGCCAAGGTTTAAGGATGTTTTTGTTTCACTTATTCATGAGGATGACTCCTTAACCCCTATAAAAAAGTTCCACTTTCTGGTCACTTCTTTGAGTGGTACTGCCCTGTCTGTCATTAACAATCTCCCTCTTACTGCGGATAATTACACATTGGCCTGGCAAGCTCTGTGTTCCACTTATGACAATAACAGGCTGTTGGCAACCACTTATTTAAATGAGGTTCTCAATTTTCCTCGTATGACCACCAAAGCCACTGTGGAATCTCTTAAGTCATTTCTTAGCAAGGTTTCAGAGAGTGTCGCTGCCTTCCAGCTTGTTAAGATTGAAAAGGAAGCTGATTTCATTTTGTACTATTTGGCAACACGATCTTTGGACTCTAATACTCGTGAACTTTTGGAGATCCATCATAAGGATACCCCATTTCCTACATTTGAAATGCTGACAAAATTCGTCAGAGAAAGAGTTTTGGCACTGCAGCTCGCAAACTCTGCTGCAGGTGTTGCTTCTTCCAGTAAGGGATCTTCTGGTAGAAATTTCTCTGGAGCCCCTAAAACAACTCTGATGGTGAATAAATCATCCATTTCAAAAAATTGGAAGCCACGGGTGAAATCCATTGAGGGTAAACCCAAGGAAGGTTGTGTAGTCTGTGGTGAACACCATTTCCTTGTGCAGTGCATCAAATTTACCCAGGCTTCAGCACACCAACGTTTTGATTGGCTGAAAAAATGGAAGGGATGTCGTAACTGTCTGACGGCTGCTCACATAACCAAGAATCGTACCTCCAAATGGCATTGTCGCTTCTGCCCCGAGCGCCATCACACCCTGTTGCATCTAGGAGTACCTAAGGATGATAATACTGGTACTAATCCAACTCCTCCGTCAACATCCTCTTCTCATTCCCAACCCTCATCATCCCTGAATACGATTGCTTGTGACAATGGGGAAGTCCTTTTGGGAACTGCTGTGTGTGAAATCCAAGATGCCAGAGGCAAATATCATCCTATTAGGATGGTATTGGATAATGGGAGTCAGTTCTCATTTATTACTCAGCGTTTTGTGAAGAAGCTTGGTCTTAACTCCCATCCAGTCCAGAGGTCAATCGGAGCAATTGGACGTTCTGTTTTTGAGGGTGCAAGGGGGAAAGTCCAGTGCAACATTAGACCTCTCAACCACAACTCTTCTGATCTTTCAACGCAGGCAGTAGTTCTCAAAGAAATAGTCTGTGATTTGCCAAATTTCAGTTTGCCCCAGAGCGTATGGAGGCACTATGTCGATTTCCAGCTTGCTGATCTCAGGTTTTGGGAGACCAGCCCTGTAGATTTTCTGCTAGGGTGCGATTTATTCCTAGACATTTGTCGGGACGGTATAATCAAGTGCAGACCACTTCACTGAGGAAGAGAAGTGTTGCATCAAACACTTCCAGGACACCCATAAACGTTCTGAAAGCGGTCAGTACATAGTTCGCCTTCCTTTCAAGGAAGATATACCAGTTCTTGGAGAGTCTCTTTCATCAGCCAAGAAGAGGTTTTACAACTTAGAAGATAAGTTGCGAAGGAACCCATCACTTCAATGCCAGTATGTCCAGTTTATGCAGGAGTATTAGTAGTAAGTTGGGTACACATTCTTGTTTTTCGACTTGAATCTCTGATGTTTTCATTTTCACTTGAATCTCTGATGTTTTTATTTTCACTTGAATCGCTGATGTTTTTTATTTTCACTTGAATCGCTGATGTTTTTTATTTTCACTTGAATCGCTGATGTTTTTATTTTCACTTGAATCCCTGATAAAAATTTTCAACACAAACCATCAGAACACATTTTTTAACACAAAACATCAGAACCAGTGACTTTTTCATTTAGCGACTTGGATCCCTGTTAAAACTTTTTTACCACAAAACATCAGAACCAGTGACTTTTTCATTTGGGGGGTAAGTTAAAAAGAATAACATTTATAATAAAATGAGTAAAAGCGCATTGTTACAAAAACTTAATTTTGAACAAACATACAATAAACTCTCGGATTTGGATGTGGGAAAGTCTTATCAGATTCTCGGTGGAGAATTTAAGAAAACAAAACACGGTGAAGCTATTCTCCTCAACTTGGAGAACGATTTTAATGTTTATTTACCATCTCGATACAACGATATTTTAACTAAAAACGATTTAATTAAAATGGTTAAGGGCCAATTTAAAATCGTTTATAATGGTATGGAAAAATATAAAGGAAAAGATATGCATGCTTTAAAATTCGTAGAATGATTTTTTTGAATGTGATCTGTTATTTTTATATAAAGAAACTCTTTATATAAACAAGAATGTGTACCCAACGTACCCACTTACTACTGATTTTATATAAAGAGTTTCTTAAATGTTTACGTTTAATACCCCCAAGGTAAAGTATCAATAATATCGGTTTCAGATTTAAGGTTTTCAAACAAACTCATTTTTTATTCGAGAGAAAAAAAGGGGTTTCTACGTGATTCATAATTTATCAGTCAGAACAACTGTAGATTAGATATCTAGTAGAGGGGAAGTGAAGACCGAAACTAATCAACCTCAATTCTCTGTCGGCTCGCGATTCAATTTTAGTTTCTGCTCGTTCCTTCAGTGAATAGTGTCTTTGTTGGAATGCCTCTACCAAAAGAATATATGCGAATCGCCTTTGGTGAAGAAGAGGATTTCTGCGCCCAAATCCACGATCTTCAGGAGTACTACACAGTGTTTGAACTTGGTGAATGAACTAAAAACTTGTAAATCTATTAGTGAGGCTCAACAATTGATAGTGACAAATAATTTGATGATGCCCAAAGTTAAATCCCTATCCTTGAATCCCTATCGGTCACATGCTTGAGGAGTCCACTCGAAAGGTAGAAACCGTTGCATCATACATTTCTCAAATTTACGGACCAGAACAACTAGGCCTGCTTAGGTTGCTTGCTTCAAATACTTTCTTTCGTGAGCTAATAAAAGAAGGTATTCCTGTCGAGGGTATTATTTCGTTCGAAAAAGCTCTTCGCGATGTTCACCAGATCACAGTTGCGGGACTCAAGTCCGGAGAGGTCCAGGTTAGTAGAGGACCTCGAGGCTTGTACGTCTCAGATGACCCACTTCGAACGGTCCAGAGGCACATTCTGGGACAATTGCGAGGGCTATTTCCAGAGCTCGGCGTGCTTCACAGTACGCCAGCTCTTGCTCTGGGTACTGGGGACGATATTCTGCGTCTATTTGATCTTTTCGATCATAAAACATTCTCAGACTATTTGGCCGCCAATCCCGATATTGCCAACGACGACAACATCAAGGCCGACTACGACACCTACACCGCAAACTACACCGTGAGATCTCTAGATGGCGTCAAGCCGTTTTTGCTGCTTAATGCAGCATCAAATATTGTCACACACTTTAGGTTCAATCCTAAGGAGGTTGCTATGACTGAGACCCACACCAAGGAGGAAATCTTTGATTTCCTCATGGGTTTGGGAGATATTACCAAGATCGTCCCGAAGGAGTTTTGCAGAAAAGAGTCGGTGAAAACCGAACTCAAGAATGAGTGTCCAGCTGGGTATTTTGATAATGCCGGGAATTTCATCCCCGCGCAAGAGTATTCCATATGGGAATACATGGGATACCCCAAGTCGTTTGTCGTGAGCGATTTAAAAATTTTCGATACGATGCCAATCTTATCATTGGCAAAACCGAGACAGGAGCCTAAGCGTTTTTTTGGGCTTGTCGGAGAGGCGGGTCCCTCCCGTGTAAGGCTGCCACCAAAACAGGCGCCGCCACCCGCCCCCGAAGAAGTTGAAGGTCCTTTTGATCACCTGGACGAAGCTTACCGACACGTTGTCCATTATGTGGACATCGACTTGGCCACCCTGAAGAGAAAGGAAAAGGTGGTTGCTGAGTATGGCTCACCGGAAGCTAAAAAAATCTGGGAGACTAAAGTCTCCAAGGGTTTTAAGGGGAAGCTCTTCGCTTTGGTTCCCGAAGGTCCCCTACCAGGTAGAGAAATGTTAGTGTTATTGGACACTAAGTTGTCCACCAACAGGGTCATCAAGAACGACCTTAGCGCGTACCATCGCGCCATGTTGGCAGCCGGCCAGTTTGTGCGTTGGAAGGGCGCCATGGATTTCGACACTGATGGCAAATGGCGCAAGCGTAGCGGTGAAACCAGTAGTGAGTCAGAAGAGGCAGACTGACTCTCCTCAGCATGCCCTTAATTGGGCAAAATACATGGGCAATACTAACAAAACCGGATCCGTCTGTCTAACTCCATGCTTAATCTCTTTGTTTTATTCTTTGGCTTTCTCTTCTTTCAAAGAGGCAAAAAAAATTTTTTTTTTTTGTATTTGCATATGTGTAGCCAATGAGGAAGTCCGTGTCTTCGGTTATTCGGTGGAGAGGAAGGACCGCTGGTATCTGGCGAATCTGGGCCTCTTCCCTATCGCCGGAATACGGGCATTCCCTTGGCGTACAGAGATAAACTGATGCACTTAAGTGACCTCCCGCTGTCACTCAGGATATTGCACAGATGAGCTGAGGCTGAAGAAGCACAGTTCCTCAGATGAAGAAGTGGACATTGATAATTTCTCCTCACCCTCATCGTTAGAAGATTTTTCAATTCAAGAGGAAATTGAGGCTGACGAATTGGAACAGAACTTCGAAATGGATGATATTTTCCCGGGTAATTTCATTTTTGTGAACGTAGCTGGGAAGAGAGCAATTCGACATTTTGTAGCCCAAGTCACAGAGATCACACCTGAATCTTCTTACAATGTGAAGTACCTCAAGAGGGTGTCATGCCATCAAAGTCCAAAATTTAATTTCGACAAGGATGATGAATTTGAAGTTGGCCTTGAAGATATATTGTCCAAGTTGCCCCCAACTATCGTAGGGCTAACAAACCGTCAATCACAGCTGCTTTCATTTCAAACCGACTTTTCTGGGTTTTTGTTAAGTTAATCTAATCATGTGTCTGCAGACTAGTTTGAGTTTTTTGCATTGTGTTAATTGTATTGATGGTTTCAATTTTCATTCAAATTCACATCATTACTTACGTATTACATACCAATCATATGTCAAGTTAATCTTTTTTCTAATATATTAGGCTCTCTCAAGAGGAATATGTATATTTTTTTACAAGAGTTTACTGAAGTTAAAAGTTAAGTGATAGTTGAATGATGTTCTGCTGAGTGATAGTTTAAAGAGCTGTTTGAATTTTCCAATAATGAATCGCTCATCAAAAAGTATTGACAAAAATAAAGTTCCTCAGACCAATTTTTTGGTAAGTGTCCTTGGGTACAAAGACCGTGGGGTGAAAGGGGTGTTGTACCCACGGACAAGAAAAGTATTTTACAAAAAGCAAAATTTTAATTGAAAGCTTTGAACATTTTAACCGACAAAAATTCCCAAATTAGATGACAAGTTGGAGGTTCTGACAGAAAAATTTTCCGACCGATAATCATTTCACAGTGACCAGCAAAAATTGAAAAGTAAAAATTGTCCATCGGTACAGCACCTTCCCCTACCCTGTGAGGGGGGAACCCCCAGCATTTACTCATGAAGTTTTCTTGCCGACACGTGAATGACCGACAACGACAGGCCACTTATCAAGCTTTTCGTAATTTTTCTTCAACTGATGACCAGCGTTCTTTTATCAACCAGCACGTTGAAAGGGTTGCGAAGAAAAGAACGACTGTGAGCTTGTCCCGTAGAAATTGTACGGTCAATTATTGTCTAACAGTCAATGGTGAACGAACCGAAGTGTGCCTGCGATTTTTGCAGCTACTCTAAACGTAAGTGAAAAGTTCATCAGAAATTCGCTCGACATGCTCACACCTGAAGGCGTTGTCAAGAATGACAGGAAACATCCCCCAAAACATGAGCTTGGCAGATCAGATGAACAATTTACGAGTATTCGAGACGTTATTGAATCATTTCCAACTGTTCAATCCCACTTTTGTAGGAAAAGTGCCTCGAAGAGATATTTGGATGCTTCCCCAAGTATAATTGAACTGTACAAGATTTATTCAACGAAAGCCACCATTGAAGGGTTCCGAAAGGTCGCCTACAACAAATTCAGGCAAATATTTCAGACTTATAACGTGGGGTTTTTCCGTTTTAAGAAAGATCAGCGCCAAGTTTGTCTTTCATACGAAAATTCAAACCCTCAAGAGAGGGAGGTTCTTGAGGAAAAATTTAGAAGCCACCAAAGGAGGAAAGCTGAAGCACGAGAATGCCGGGATGGCGACAAGTCGTTGGCGAAAAAATGACCCAGAAGGGTCGACAATTTCTTTCAATTTTGATTTGCAAGCTGGACTCTGCACTCCTAAAGGCCAAGCTGGCCAGATTTTTTACCTTAGAAAATTGGCGGTCTATAATTTCACGATTTTTGACTTGACTTCCCACAGAGGCCACTGTTTCTTGTGGGACGAAACCCAAGGAAACAGAGGTGCTAATGAAATATCGACGCGTCTGTTTCTGTTCATGAAAAAAATGATTGCCGAAAATGGTAATCTCACCACGGTGAGGATGATGTCCGACTCATGTGGAAGACAGAATAAAAACTCTATCATTGCGCCCTTTTGTAGTGTGTAAGTTATGCAAGCTATTGTTGTTTACCTCATTAAGCTGTTTATCTAAAGAGGATATTTACATCGTCATTAGATCTTTCCAGATCTTCTGTCAATGATATATAAGAACCCAATGTAAACAAGAAAACGACTTCCAATTCAGACTCCAGTGTAACCAGTTCGAATGTGTTGTCGGTGTATTGTAAATAAAGTTCTTTTAAAAAAGGTCAAGTCGTAACCCTTTATCTTAACTGGCGCCCGAACAGGGACTTGACGAAGAAACTTGACGAAGAAACGAAGTTGCTGCGAACGTGGACTTGAAGCAACCTTGCTGAACAGAGGACGTCGATGAAAAGAAGCATCACCAGGACAACACTGTAAGTAAGCAAACAGCTTAGCATTACTGCGACCACTTGTCTCGGAGCTGGCAGTCTCTTCTTCAAGACCACTTGTCTTGTCTTCAATGTGTAAATCAAGACCAATTGCCTTGTTGCATGTCTGGTAACTACATTGAGAGGAGTCATTAAAATTGGATTGTTCAAAATTGCTCCATTCAAGATAAGGTTTTAAAGGAAAGCAGCATGGACATATGTTATGGATAGATCAGATTATGATCACGTTCCAGAGTACGATGGAAACCCTGAGAAACTGCTAAACTTCGTTAAAACGGTAGAAGCAATTTACGATTATGTTTGTGCAGCAAATAACACTCATAGGAATATTAACCAGATGAAGTTACTTAATAAAGTAATTTCGAAATTGACAGGAGCAGCTCAATCATGCGTTATTACAAAGGAAATAAATGCTGTGCCTGAATTGATCAGTCATTCAAAAAGTCAATTTTCTGACACTAGAACAATAGAATCTTTGAAACTTGAAATTTATAAAAGTCAAATGAAGCTTAATGAGAGTCCTTTTGAGTATTTCCAGAAAATGGAAGTTTTGAAAAATTTGATTTATAACAGATATGGCATTGATGGATTAGATGTAGCCGTTATCAGGGAACTTATGAAACAAACTGAAAAATAAATTATCTTTAATCTTTATGAGCAATTTGATATACACTGAAGGAGATGATTGTTGAGTAGTAGTAAAAGGTTTTTGGGAGTTTGGTTAGTGCAGTAAAGTATAATCACGAGTCTGGTGGCGAGCGTATTTCTTAACGGGTAACACACGTGAGAATTAAGGCACAAAATCACGGGTTTTATGCGTTCTTTAGCCGTGAGCTCGATTTATATGACTTAAAAATGGTTCTGCAAAAAGCCCCTAGAAATGAATTTCGACTACCTGACAGGTGGGGCATCTTGCACTAATTTTTCAAGAATGGTAACACACATGAGGTTGAGACCACGTTATTTTGCAAACACTACGGGTTTATAGGAATACCAATGGATGAACTCACGAATTTCGAATTGTGCAGTGCTCTTGGGAGTTTAGCGGAGCCAGAAAAAGTTTTGACAGGTTTGAAAATTCGTTCGAAAATTCGGTGAATGGACGATGCTGGCGAGGCCAAATGAACATTTTAAATTAGAATGACCCAACTACATGATGCTTCTTATTCTTATAGGGTGCGTGTGAAAAGCGCTCGCTGATGTACTGAAGAATCAGAAACGCAACGGTAGAGTTCACACCAAACTAGCACCCGTTTTTCTTCCTAATTTTTTTGATAATTTAGTAATGTTCCAGTCCATTGTTGATATTAAATTAAAATATCTCTGCAAATCCAGGAGTGACCATCAAGGTGGCGGTAGACGCTTCCGACTCTGCTCCTGCAAGCAAGTCACCTCAGCCCCACCTTTGGCTCCCTGCTAAGGATGTGCCGACATGCTCCACTTCAGGTAACTTGTCCTTACTCGTCTTGAAATGGCCCACTATGGGGATATCCCCCTCCTCTAATCTTATCCAAATTAAACTTTTCTTCTGGGGGGTTTGAATTGCTTGCGAGGATTGATTGGACTTTAGGATTTAAAAGCGATTAAATCATAGGTCACGATGTCGGAAATTGTTAAAATCACCAAATCTTGGGCTGACCAAACCGAAGAGGCTGAAGCCTCGATGGAAGAAGCATCCTTGAATGGACCAACGTTAGCAGCTTTGATGCCAAAAGAAGATGAATCACATCACCATGCTACTGCAATCGAAGAGCCCAAGTGTGAGGCAGGTGGTGTGTCGGATGATCAGAAATTCATTCCTGTAACATCAAAAAGCGAGGTTAAACGACAGAGGGGTAAACAGCGAGGTCAGCGACAATACAATGAGGAAGTCCCGAGATATAGACAAGATCAGCGTGATGTGGGTATATCCTCATTGGTACGGTCTATCCTGAATAAGATAGATAGAGCATCATATGCGTCGCAGGTACGTAGAAACCAAATTATACAAACAAGACGTGATCATGGTACTGGTGCGCGAAATGCGCCTATTCTCAACGTGAGCTACACTTTCGTTGGATCTCCCGTGACCCGGAATATCTCATTAGAGAATATTATAAACGAGGTCGGAGTACAAGCCGCTATTGCCAATTTACGGAACCCTGAGTTAACTGGGGCATTTGGGGGACATATATTTGCCGTAATGGTCAATACTCTGCGTGCTATGTACGCTAATAAGGGTAATTGTGACCACACATGTACGGCGCCATTTTTACAGCAATCACCGAAAGTGTGTATAGAATGCCTACCTAGAGCGTTTCTTGACGCTGGACGTGAATTAGTGTCTTTACGTGGATACTATAACCCTACCAATATGAGAAAAGCCTTGGTTGGCTATTTAGCTTACGGCGCCTCATTGACTGCAAAGCACATAGTAATATCATCACCAAAGGATGTGCTGTATGCACCCCATAATGTTGCATCATGTGTCATTGCATGGTCAACCGCAACTACCGGAGATATGTTGTACAATGGATCAAGTGACCTTATCTTTAAGGCTAGAAATATAATGCCTGATGAAGATTTCGCGGTTGAAATATTGCTGAATCACATGTTCTGTATAAAAATGATACTCATGGCGAATGCGTACCGTATAAAAGCTGGTGGTTATTATTTGAATTTAAAACCGCTAATTCAACTCCCGTTGGAAGGAAAAAACTTCTATGCCATGGCACGCATTACAAATGAAGTGCTTGACATATATCGTAAATCCAGAATGGATGAGCTTGAACTGTTGCCCTGCGTCAAGTGCCACGTTAATGGCGTAATTAATTGTAGTGTTGTACATTTGCATTCAATTGTACAGAAGGCGCTTGTCGAATTTTATTCTAAAGTGGTGACTGACACGGAGGGCAAATTTCAAACAAGTAAGATGACATGTAATTCTGCTGTTACAGCTTTTCTCAATTCTGGCTCATTTAAGGTCATGGGTATTAACGGTGGAGTAATGTTCGTTAGTGTTAAACTGTTAACCAGTGGTGAGACAATAGAGCCTAAATGGCCTTTTACAGACATAGATCAAGTTGTCACAATAATAAATCCTGAATGTTTGGCTTTTTTAACAGAGAGAGTGGTTGAATATTTGTCCCTACAAATCGAAGGCAAAGAAATCGTAGGTGCCATTGGTTGGACTGTAGAGTTTGGCGCTGAATGCGTTATGTTTCATTATCCGTCGTATACTTTCAAGCCTAGAAAAGCGGATAATTTGTTTGAAAATGTATGTGGAGGAAGTTTTGATGCGGCAATTAATCTAAGCGAATTCTTCGCTGACTTCGGCAATAAGCTCACGGTGACTGATGTAATGCCATCGTCCAGAATTGATAATTCACCATTCATTCCACAAAATAATTTGGATTACAATATGACGCAAGCGCGGTTAATGCGTACTAGTTATAGCAGCAGGTCGTCAACTCCAACGTCTCGGGGTGAAGACAGCGTTATGGGGGGAGATTTGACGGCCTTCCCGACGCTGCCGACACCTAAATCCAGGCGTTGACACGTGGCTATATAATTACCGTGTAGTGGTGAGATGTACTACAACGAGGTGAACACATCGCCATATTGCTTGGCCTTACAATAATCACAAGTCCTATCCATTCCTGTATATGTTGCCGATTCATTCCTATGAAGATGTTCGATGTACGCTGCCCCCACCATGATGTTGAGAAGGGATAGGACTTGTTTAATGACTAGATGCAACAGCTCCCTAACATAAACTTCTACTAAACTTTCATCCTTAGCACACCTACTTTTCAAATGCTTTAGTGCCTTTTGGTAATTATCACCTGAGAGTGGAAATTTTTCTATTATATTTCTTGCTTTTGAACCAGGGACCGTGTATAAAAGTAAAAGTTGCATTTTATCATCGTTATCTATCGTTGGGTCTTCATCTATTTTGTGAAACTGCCCCCAAAATTGAAGCCATCCCTTTAAATCTCCGTTGTAATTGACTGGTTCAATCTTTGGTAACCTAATATTCCTGCTTCCTCCTTTGCCTATTGATTGAGGAGCATCTGAATATATACTGCTTGCTATATCAATTTCTTTCCTAAGTTTTTCAAAATTGTTACGACATGATATATATTTCAAATTGTACTCATCCGTTTGGACTGCTTCTTCATCCAGAGCCTCGTCAGTCGTCGAAATGTCCTCGAGCATAAGGTCTAGAATCCTCTTGTCCAACTCGAACATCTTCAAGGCTTGTTGGTCTAGTTGAACAAATATTGGTGCAAGCAATTCTGAATTTCGCCCATCTGCATTGAATTCGTCCTCGAATTCAATTTTTTTGATAATTTAGTAATGTTCCAGTCCATTGTTGATATTAAATTAAAATATCTCTGCAAATCCAGGAGTGACCATCAAGGTGGCGGTAGACGCTTCCGACTCTGCTCCTGCAAGCAAGTCACCTCAGCCCCACCTTTGGCTCCCTGCTAAGGATGTGCCGACATGCTCCACTTCAGGTAACTTGTCCTTACTCGTCTTGAAATGGCCCACTATGGGGATATCCCCCTCCTCTAATCTTATCCAAATTAAACTTTTCTTCTGGGGGGGTTTGAGGGGTTCACCACAATTCAATTCATAATTTCATTAAATTACAAAAGGTGTGGAGCTCGGATGTGAGTGATGTTGTTAGGTCGTGAGCAGTTTTTGTGTCCATATTCCTGATCTTGTTCCCAGAGCCGTGCCTACCTACTTGGATGCCTACTGGTTGTGTATGTCGCTTCTTATCACTTGTTACCACTTGTTATTTCTGTATGTTATTCCAGTATGTTATATTTTTACTATATTTGTTTTCGTATTTGTAGTGCTCGCCTGACGTTTGTTATATACATGCTTGTATGTTGACAATAAATGACTATTGACAACACTATTGATATTATGATCTACTTCAGATTCCCCATGTAAACTCTGTCACAAACAATGTTTCCTATGAATAAGCCCATTACCGCTGCCGATTTTCCCCTGTAATTACAGTCATAATGAGGGAGGAAGGATGAATTCGGCTGTTCCTCATTATGTAGTTTATAATCCTAATCCTCACAGCCACATCAGGGATAGATGTGAGCAGTTGGGCGTAATTGTAATAATAATAAGTAATTGTAATTATAAGGGCTCCCCCTCCCTACCAAAGCAACACTGTGGTATTCATGGCATAGAATTGATTTGTTCAGAACTGGCGATTTGTTAGAAATTAGCGTTAAGGCTGTTCAAACCCTCCCTCAGGAGGTTGTAGTATCATACAATTTTAAGTAGTTAATCAATTTCCACTCTTCAAAGCTTGATTATTTCAATTTTCCATAGCGCACCCGCCTCTTATTATCGTGGCAGACGAGCGGGAAAGCCCCCGCACGCCTGGGTTGGCCTACTGCATCACGGGTGATCTTCCCTACCCACTTATTGGCCAAACTAAGCGGTCTTTTGAGCTAAAAATTGGTACTTGGAGGGTTCAAGTGTGCTGAATCTGAAAGTGTGAAATTCCTACATTGAATTTATCGTTTTAATTTAAATCGTGATATCAATCAAGATTTAAATCAAACAATCCTGGTTTACAGAGCAGGGAGAAAGGTCACACTACACTTTTTTTTCAATTTCATGGATATCAGTAAAAGTGTATCTTCAGAGATGAGTAACACCATTATTTTTCATTATAATAAAAAATATAAGACAAAACAATCTTGAATTCGTCCACTGATTGAATAGGTACTTAATGAAGAATGAAAAGTTCATCTGGAGCCATTTGATCATTTGATGCTTCGCACGTACC
Organism: Adelphocoris suturalis; assembly: GCA_030762985.1. Lineage (NCBI taxonomy): Eukaryota > Metazoa > Arthropoda > Insecta > Hemiptera > Miridae > Adelphocoris > Adelphocoris suturalis. Next base: position 133,062,287 of record CM061041.1, on the reverse strand, counting down.
ACCAGAAACGTATTTAGTTGAAATTATTCACAGTTTCTCCACTAGACTTGAATGATGCTCAACTACACATGCGTACACACACACACATACACATACACAAACATATATATATATATATATATCCTGACCATCCCAATTAAGGAAGGTATAGTCAACCATGGACTCAATCAAATATTGATAAAACTCGTTTCAAATAAACCCAAAACCCCAAAAATAACAAAGCCATTCGGAACTAAAACTCGAATGGATGTAGAATTCTCAAAACTCAATTCCAAAAATAATGTCATCGATTTCGTGAAAGAATACGTACGCCCACATATAGAATACTCTCTGTATTTCTACAATGATGATAAGGGAGCAATTTATCAAGAATTCGCATCCGTGATGATGAGCGTCATTAGAGAATAGGCTTTAAAAATGACCAAGTATACTGATCTCGTACAGGATGTCCCTAACGAAGACGAAGTGGAAGACATAATATCTAATTATCATATCGGGAAAACAAATCATAGATGCATAACCGAAACATTTGCAAAAATTAAACGAACATATTTCTGGCCGAACCAAAAAGGTACAATCCAAAATTTTATTAACCGTTGCGAGACTTGTCTAGCCACTAAATACAACCACGTACCCATTATACCAAAATTCAACATAACTCCTACGCCCACGCGACCTTTCGAGATAGTAGGTACACATGGATAAGTTTACCTTAGATGGTAGCGAATTCCCTACCATCCTCAATGCTTTCTCGAAGTATTCTCAAGTATATCCACCTAACCAGTAATTCAAGTCTTGACGTTGTGAAAAATCTGTTGACTTATTTTACCCATCATGGTATCCCGAAAATGATAATATCCGATAATGGGGCAGAATTCGATTCGTCCCTAGTAAAAGAACTCATGAATCTTCACAAATTATAAATTCATTTTATACGTAGCCAAAATCCTAATAGTAACGGAATAATAGAAAGATTCCACTCAACCTTGATTGAACATATTCGACTCCTTAATAATCGATCAGAATTCTCCTGTGACTCCATGGTCACAAAAGTAAAATACGCCTTAAGGCTGTGCGAACGCGAGGCGCTCGCACGTCTTAGCCCAAGAGAGCGCTCTGCTGATTGCGGGTTGTCGACCCAGTTCAACATGTAGCGCCAACGGCAGTCAGCAAAAGGGGAAGTTGGCATCTCCCCCACCCATCCAAGCCCTCACACCCACTCCTCGCCGGCAACTGGCAGTCCCAGAATTTTTGTTTTTATTCCCCTCATTAACCCCCTCATTGAGGGGATCAACCTCGACCCCCAATGCACAAGTGCATTACTTTCAAATAAAATGATCGGTTTTTGTGACTGTTGAGAAGAAAGGTTTCTACATTATAAAAGGAATGCTAGAAAATAAAGTCATCATTCTTTTCATACATAGGTTCATAGTATTTTTCTGTCAAGATTTATTTAACTTCTTGCGTCTTTCTTTATTAAATATGCTGCGACTCAAAATAAAGTTTAGAACTTTTGTCTTTTTGCGCAGTTTTTAACAAATTTTTTTTAAAACAAATATTAATTAAATTTAAGTAGGGTAATGTTACACAATAGTAATTATTAGTTTACATTGTTACCCACATGTTGGTTGTGTTACTTGGTAGCGAAAAACCATGAAATATATTCATTCCTATTTTGTCGTCATCTAGGTCATATTATTCACAAATATTAGCATTATGTTGAAGATGCCACATTGGCGACAAGGATAAAAAAAATGCCTAGAAGACGACGATCACAAATCGATGAAGGGGGTGATGCTGAGCTACCTCAAGAGGAAGTTAGAAACTTACCTAAAGTCAACATCAGACTATTTGATCCGGAGGAGGAATCCTGGGAGTACTACTTGCTTTATTTCGAATTAGAGTTGAAAATAGCTCGAATTCATGAGGATGAAGACAAAAGGGATCTACTGTTGACTGAAGTAGGGGCACAAAAATTTCGAATGCTGATTGACCATTTTCGTCCAGATAGTGTCGGAAACCAGGCTTACAGAGATATATTGCAAGTGTTGAATAACTATTACGTGAAGGAAAACACTGTAACAACAAACCGAGTTGCATTCATGCTAAGGAAGAGAGCAGAAAATGAGGACGTTGGAAGGTTTATCAGTGATTTGAGAGCTCTTGCAGGGAAGTGTGAGTATGGCTCATCTCTGTCAGAAAGGGTTAGAGACCAGGTGATAGTAGGAATCGCAAATGCAGACTGGCAGTATGAGTTTCTAAAAACTTTCCCTGGAAATGGACATACCCTTGCACAAGTGGAATCACTAGCTCGGAAACTAGAACAAGGACACAAGGAGCGACAAAAATTGTCAGAAATGACCGAAAGACGTTTGTTTCCCCACACTAATCAAGTGAGACCAAGCAAGACATCCAAAGGAGAAAGAAAATTCGTGTTAGTTCGTGGCAAACATTGTTTCAAATGTGGCAGGAGGCAGCATAATAGCAATGAGAAGTGTCCAGCTTTCGGTAAAGTATGTAACCTATGCAATGGAAAAAATCATTTTTCTACAGTTTGTTTAAGAAATAACAAGGCAGTAATAACAACGGAACAATTCTGTGTAAGAAATGCCAATGCAATACAAAATATGAGTAATAAGTCTCCTAGCGAGTCTACTTCTGTCAGTGATTCCTCTTCAGAATTAGGAATACGGCAAATTTCAAAGAAAGGTACTAAAGTTATGCTAAATACAATAATCAATGGGAAACCTTTAAAGATGCTTTATGATTCAGGAGCTCATCATTCTGTCATTAGTAAGCGGACATGGGAGTACATCGGCTCTGCACAATGGCTAACGCATTTCCGGATACGATTTTCTTCTCGCCCTGTATTAGCCAGAGACAATTTGACCGGATGTACGTTCCCACCACCCTCAAAAGTCATTTCTGTCTTAGGACTCTCGATATTGAGCCATTCACTGAGGATTCAATTGTCCTTCCTCATCATCCCTTGCACGAGCATACGCACAGATGAGGATCGCAGTTGAACGCCCCGGGAACAAAGGCCTCAAACACACGGAGGCAGTCACGGTTGGAGAGCTCTGCTCCTTCATATGTCTGACCAACCAAGTGCTTGACGGAGATGAGGCTCGCGAGTACTTTGTGAATAGGGTGTTGGGTTACCTGAACCTGGGGGATGAGCTGTTCAACAATCACCAGATAACAGCTTCCAACCTTGAAGCAGGCAATGCGATCTTGAGGTCTTTCCGAGCTCAGCATATTGACCTACCTGACCCCTATGCGAACAAGGCGGCCTTCATCAATGCAGCATTTCCCGCGCGACCTGCTGGTCAAGGGCAAGCACAAGCCGTACCCGCAGGATTGCCAGAACTCCCAGTTGCGGAGCCGAGTGACGAGCTGGTGAGAGTATGTGTTCGGTTGTTGTATTTCTTTGCTGCAGGGCACATAATCAGACATCCTGCATACTGGGAATCTCTCATGGTACATTCCTTCCTTGCCATGACCCAGACTGGAACTATCACAGCCCAAAAGACCAATAGGCTCAGGGAGCGATACAAGGATGAGCTGGGCGTTAACATCTCACTAGATCGTCATGTCATAGGCGAAATTTACTCCAGCTTTAAGAACGCCATAAGTGAGCCTAAGATTATACACCTCATCAGAATGTTCTCCATCATGATTCCGGATGAAGGCTTACGCTGGAGACTGCTTCTCGACTAGATGCAGTGGCATAACCTGACTAACTTCACGGTCATCCGTGCAGAGCGAGGTCATACAAATGGGCCCATTTATTCAGGATGCCTAAGTAGAGGCCGAACTCAATGCATACAGAACGGCCTATACCCTCATCCACAACCAACCGTACTTCGGATACAATCAAGATCTGGGTGCTTGCAAATCAGCAAACTATAAGAACTTAGGGGCTGTCTGTGCCTTGATCTGCAAAAACGTCCTTGGTGATGAAAGTATCGAAGCTGCTGAGGGAATTGCAAAGAACTTCCCGGCCAGAATAAAAACCCAGATGACGATTCCAACGGCCCAGACAATTCACATCATACAGACGACTCAACAGACAGAGACAGTGATCGTGCATCATCCACGTCCATGTACCCCCCCCCTCCAGTCGTTGGACAGTGAACGGTTTTCAGGTTTTACTAAGGTTGTGATGAACATTTAGATCTGTTGTGGCACATCACCGAAAACTGTGAAGCGAGAAGAAGAAGAAGGAAAGAAGGTTATAGCCATGCAATAACCTCACTTCGTTTAGGAGTTGATAATAAGTCGAGCCACCGAGATTGTGTGGATTCCTTAAGAAAATGGTAAGCTGACTAACCCTTTTTCGTTAGAGTTTTCAGTTTTTTATTTGAGGATAATTTAGTTCAAGCAATACTTAATGTACAGCTTGATTGTTACTGATCATTTTGGTGTAACAATTTTGTCACCTAACATGGCAACCACCAGCGAACACGTGCCAAGGTGCCTTTCAAAATCTCTTGTCTTCTCGACTACAAAGCTAACATTTCAACCGATCATTATCTTGTGTTTTTAACAGCATCGTTAGCTATGATTGATCGGGGAAAACCTTCGGTTCGACAAGCTGATAGTTCGTAAACATCCTTGAGCGGCTCCTACTATATACGAGCGTCGCCGCCAACCATTTCAAAAGTTTACAGTCAGTGTTCATGAACGTTGTGTGCTCCGGTACGGGTAGACTATATTACAAGAATGAGTTCCGAAGGTACGTCCGGCTTATTTCAGTACGTCAATGCGGAACCCTCACCAGCTTTGGAAAGTGGTACGTTAAAAGCCTCCCCATTAAAAAAGCAATCGAAAATAATTGCCAAAAAAGGAAAGTTGCGCTTCTCAGGAAAGATTTCCAAACGGGGACACATAAAGCCCCTCGTGCTTCTACTTCAAACTACGCCGAAGATCTGAATACAGACGAAGTTTTGGAAATATCCGATCAAGATGACATACCAGTCGACGAATTACAACTTATGGAGATCGAAAATCAGGAGAATCAGGAAGGATCCATGAAAGCAGCCGAAATGAGAGCGAACAGGTCATCTGCGATCCAAATCATCAACGGTTTGTGGAGCTTGTTACCCTACACGTTCTTAACGGAGTTTCAGGCGATATGGACCAGTACAATAGCATTTACACTGAACTTTCAAATGGTCAATCAGGAAATTTACATACCATTATTCCGTTGGTGGCAAAGTGCTTTACTCGATATGGCTACGATGGACCACCCCTTGATACCAGCCAGCAGATTCCTCCAAATACCGTCGTTGATGGATTACACAGTCAAGATACAGAAGTCCGATCTGTACACGACTGTTTTCCCGTGCCCTCCTTCAGTGACGGTATGGAATTCATTTTTAGATTCTTCAGTTCTTATTTTCGAGCGGCTGCTTGCACACCAAGGGTTCGGAGACTATCTTGCGCTGCAGTCGGCCTTCATTTCACTGCCACCAACCCTCACTTCCATGTTGTCCACTCATGTAAGAACAAAACACATGGCTGCAAATGTTGGGTCAACACAGTCCGCTGTAAGTACCTTCAAACCCTCGATCCCTTCTGGATCCGTTACGTCCTTAGAAGATATGACGGTTCAGGAGGTAGAGAAGGGTACTTGGCCAGACTCAACTATATGTGGGACCCTGAAAACAGGAGTGGGGTATACAGCTTCATGGCCGGCTGTGTCAGACAGGTACTTTTTGAACGTGACGCTAGTAGACCGCCAGGATGTACGCAATGTTCCTTCCAATCAATATTGGGAACATGCAGTGTTCCGAATGAAAGTCGACCTACCAGCGGATCATCCTACGATTCAGACGATGATGTCATTGCCCGAAACCATCAACAATCATCTGCAACAAACCCGAGGCAAACCAAGTCTGTTCAAGACTATTCAAAAATAGTAGAATTTCTAAAAACTTTATGTATATGTCCTTTAGATGCTGCATTTTCGACCCAACTTTTCTTAACACATCCTGAATTCACAGGGAGATTTCAAAGACGTGACAAATTGTGTGAGTTAGCGTTATTAACTTTGAAAACAGAAATAATAGAAATGACTATTATTGATTTTATACATATGTATTCTAAACCTAATTGTAAACCTATGTTTGATGCTAAAACATATGAGGAAGCAAATAGGAAATATCTATCAATTCCAGAAAGTATAGAATGTATAATCAAAATTTTGAGTGCCCAATCTAAAAGTAGTGATATATGCAGTATTGTAACAATCTTATATGAATGGGCTAATAGGTGTAGAGGGAAAAAAAATACTTTATATATTATAGGAGAGCCGAGTGCCGGGAAAAATTGGATTTTTGATTCATTATTATCATTTTTTCTTAATGTCGGACATCTTTCCAATCCAGGTCGGGGTTGTAGTTTCCCATTTCAAAATGCTGTTGACCGGCGTATTCTTGTGTGGAATGAAATTAAATTAGCTGAGGACTATTATGAAGTAGCATTACATATTATGGGAGGAACTACTACTAGTGTGAAAGTAAAATATAATGCAGATTGTACTGCAAGACAAACTCCTTTGCTGCTGATGTCTAATTATGACAATGTTCCAAATGAAAATAGATTTAATTGTAGAATAACTAGGTGGAATGATTGGAAAACAATAGGTTGGCATAACCTAATATGATTTGCTTGTGTCCAATGACTGGATAGTGTGGAAATGAATATTCCCAGTGGTTGGACAGCTGTCCAACGACTGGGTTCTTCCTTGTTTCCCGATTTGCCTAGTGCTTGGACACGTCCCAATCCGCTCTTCAATGATTTAAAAAATAATAAATAAATTCATTGCCTTTTTTTTTCAGCTCATAAAAATTCTATTTTACTGATTCTTAGGAAAAATTAAAGGAAGTGAGATATTTAGATTTACTAATGAATAACTTAATATTACTTAAAAATTACTAATTTTTATGATGAAGTTTGCATGGTACCTTCCTGTGTAATTTTCGCCCCATCATTTTCATTTCAGATTGAAAAACCCTCAAGAAAGCTGGCGAGTTCTGAGGCTAAGAAAAAGAAAAAAAATGGAACATCGAAACCAAGGGCAAAACGAACCCACTGTTATGATGAAGTTAATGTGCAGGAGGCTCTTTATGAAGTGGCCAACGGTATGAGCCTGAGGCAAGCTTCTGAAAAGTTTGGGGTTCCCAAATCAACTCTTTGCTTTCGGAAGAGCCCTCACTTTAAAAAGGCAGGATTTGGGCCCTCCCCTGTTCTAACTGATGAAGAGGAACAGAAGTTATGCCACTGGGTTTTCGAATGTGCCCGAAAAGGATTCCCGCGTCGGTCATTGGATCTTATCAAGAGCGTTGAGACCTTTTTGGTTGAGAACCCTCGTCCGAACCCGTTCAGGAATAACAAAACCAGGGTACAAATGGTTGTCAGGTTTCCTCAAAAGACATCCTGATATTGCAACAAGAACGAGTGAAGCCGTCACAAGTGCCAGTTCCACGGTTGCCAAAGAAGACATAAAAAAATAGTTTAACTCCGTCGAAAAACTCCTAAAAGACGAAAATGTTTCCGACGTTTTGAAGGAGCCATCTCGTGTTTTCAACGACGACGAAAATAATTTCTTGCTTTGGCCCGAACAGGGAAAAGTTTCCGCAAAAAAAGGTGCCAAAAACGTCTACGAAATTGACGGTGGGATGGCTAAGAGCTCCTTAACTGTGATGTTCTCTTTTTCTGCAGTTGGTGACACAGTGCCACCCATGATAATCTATCCGTACCTCAGACTGCCGAGAGACATCGCATTTTCGGTTCCCGATGGATGGAGTATAGGAACTAGTGACACTGGCTGGATGAATTCGGCTGTCTTTTATGAGTACATCGCGAACACATTTAATCAGCATCTAATGACAAATAATATCAAAAGGCCTGTTATCCTCTTTGTTGATGGCCACCGAAGCCACCTGAATTTCCAACTTACCGATCTCTGTGCACAACTTCAAATAATTTTGATATGTTTGTATCCAAACGCAACACAGATTTTACAACCGGCTGATGTGGCTGCTTTTAAACCCCTCAAAGATGGACGGAAAAGGTCTATCCTCGAATGGCGCCACAATAATATGAACAAGATGATCTCAAAAAAATATTATGCACCGTTGCTGAAAATCACAGTTGATCAGCATATTAAAAAAAGTACTCTTGTAATTGGGTTCAGGGCGACTGGACTCAACCCGTGGAACTACAGGGTGCGGCAGTGAGGACGGACGGTTTCAAAAAAATCATAAAATAGTTAATTTTCACTCAAATCAAATTTATTGATGCAATCAGGTTCGCAAGGAAATAGCATTTGAGACAGTCAAGTGTGAAAAATCACATCAGGCATGTGGTGGCCGAAATTGTTTATGCAGTCCTGGAGGTGTTCTTGGGCGTTATCTCCAACATACTCTCTCAACTTGGGCGACTTCCACGCGAATTGCGTCCTTCAATTCGTCCAGAGTTCGGGGCTTGTTCTCGTATACTCTAAGCCTTGAGGTGTCCCCATGAGAAAAAATCACATATGGATAAATCTGGGGACCGAGGAGGTCAATGAACATCGCTAAACCTGGAAATGAGGCGACCAGGGAAGAGAGGGCGAATATCGTCCATTGATGCTCTGGCTGTGTGGGCGGTCGCCCCATCCAGCTGGAACCACACACGTCGGGATGGAACACGTCGCCATCATATTTCAGGGAAAAAGAAGTTGGTGATCATTACGACGGAGGGTTATGTTGGAGAGAGTCTACACGAACTTCCATGAACGCCTCCAGCACTGCATCAACAATTTCGGCCACCTCATGCCTGATGTGATTTTTCACACTTGACTGTCTCAAATGCTATTTCCTTGCGAACCTGATTGCATCAATAAATTTGTTTTTGAGTGAAAATTAACTATTTTATGATTTTTTTTAAACCGTCCATCCTCACTGCCGCACCCCGTATGAGAACATAGATTTTTCTAAATGTTTGGGAGATAATTCAATGAAAGATGGTAATGTGGAAGACTCTTCCCCAGCATCTCACCTGACTTATGATGGATTTAAATTCTTCCTTGGGCCTCGATTGTGGAGGGAAATCGACGAAAGAGATTTTCAAAGTGACGATGAGAACTTCAACAGGGCTCTTCAAGAAGCAGGGTCATTCCATGTCAATTCAACACACCCAATTTACCTCACCATATTAGATTTTGCTCAAATTTGGTATACTCATAGTAGGTGTTGAGACTAAGAAAAATACCAAATTTTAATTTTTTATCTCAAACCGTTTCTTAAATATGGCTATGTAAAACTTACAAAATCTTGCCAAAAAACCATGAACGGATTTTATACTATTCGCTCTACGAACTGTCCTAATTGAGCTAGAGAGCTGGGGGAGGTCTCATTTTGCAGCTTTTTTTATGCTCTTTCCAGTGATATACAACAGGACATAGGTTCTAATAACAAAAATTTTGTCAAAATACAAATTAAAATTTTGATTTAATTTTTTTCCAAAAAGTACATAATTTAAAATTTTCAAAATATTCCTATAAATACTTAGTACTATTGTAAACAATGTGACAAAATATAAATATGGGGTGATGATGGGTTCATTGTTAAAAAAAAATATTCCTGACACTAGTTTTCCACTAATAGCCCGGTTTTGACTAAATAATAAACATATTACGTACTTTTACCAAAGAGGTGAGCTATTTAATTAAATATATAAAGGAATACTATGTATAAAGGTAAAAAATATCAGAAATATTAATTCAAAATACTATCTTGTTAAAACAAAACCAATAACCATAGATATACTCCAATAAAAATTAAGTTATTTAGGTTGTTTACTTTAATTTTATACAATTTAAACCAAGTTAAACAAAGCCTATTAATTAGTAAAATAATAATCTTGAACATTTCTATAACAATTAATTTGAAAAAGGTATGAAAATAGTCTACCTAAATACTCGTAGTTATGTAATAATTCTGGTACAAACAGATTAATCAAAATTTACATAATATTGTACATATTTATGATGATGAAGTACGTATACGAGTAAATGTAACACAATTGGTGCAGTACTAACGATAATGTTTAAACAACTATCTAGATTAACACTAACCTGAGGAAAAATTAAGTTTTGAGTTGACAGCAGTTTCACTAAACATTATCTCAGTTTACGGAATTACATTTTGTAAAAGCCAGTTGGGTTTTCGCTAAGATCCCTTTCAGCTAGATTTACTTTTTTTTCTACTTTTTAGCGAATTTTCTTAGAAAATGAAGCTATTGCAATGGCTCCAAAAATTTTAAAATAAAGATTTTCAAAAATTTTCTTCATCGAAATCTGTTTTGAGGCATTCTGAAATGATTCCTGGATTTTAACGCTTTTTTATATGTATATATATATATATATATATATATATATATGTATATATATATATATATATATGTATGTGTCATTCCAGACGATAACTCTCGATAGGATTGAGATAAAAACTTCGTTCTTTCGCCAAAAAATCAAGCATTTCAAAAGAAAGGATGAGTTCGTTGGACAACAATTTTTGAGCACATTAAATTGGTCAAATTTCGAAAAATGTACCCAAAAAATCACTAAAAATGGCTAAAAACGGCCAAAAATCGTTAAATTTCTATTTTTTTGCAGAATTTTAGTCAAAACTAAATTTTCAACGATTAACTAGGACATTAAAAATTTTTGCTCAAAATTATGATGAAAAACGTACTTAAATGTCATTAAAATTTGCTAAAATATCTATAAAAAGTCCAGTCATGCAGAATGACCCCATGAGCGAATTTTTGAAGTAATCTTCGACATTTCAGTCGCTATTGATCGTGTAGAGAAATTTAAGTTTATGATTTTGATAGACAAACATGGAATGAAATTTTAAACAAGCACCTACTACCTACGTTTTAAACAGCATGGTTCTAGGATTGGTTATACAGGGATACTTCCATAAGAGTAGTTCAATCTGGAATTGGACAATGTTTCACGCAAATATTATCGATTTTTACAACTAGCGAACGGCATTATTTCGATTTTTGACTGATTTTTCAACTTTGAAATTTTTGAAAACTTGATACATATTCTTATAGGAAATTTTACGCTGATTCCGAATATACCACATGTTAGTATGCTGAAAAAATTATTTCGCACAACAAATAGCAAAAAACAAGCTATTTTGAAATTTTTGACTACATTTTTGAAAATTTCAACCCGAAGATGTAATCCGATCATGCTGGCCAACGAACTTGAACTTTCGTTTTGTGTCCTTAACATTTTAAAATTTGTTTGAAGTTTCTAGCACAATTCTACGGACAGTTATCGTCTGGAATGACACATATATACATACATACATACATACATACATACATATATACATACATACATACATACATACATACATAAAAAAATGCGTTAAACTTCAGAATATGATTCAGAATAGCCTGAAACGGATTTCTGCATAAAATGTTTTCAAAAATTCACATTCTACAAATTTTGAGGCGAGAGCAATAGCTTAATTTTCTTCAAAAATTCGCTAAAACAGCAAAAAAATTTAAAAATCAAAAATCCCTTTTGAATCAGTGGAATTTTATTCAGAATAAGTTTTTTGCCATAAAATTGGTTTTTAACCATTTCTGTCAACTAAAATTGCTCCAATTTCAATGCAATTTAACATACTATAGTACTATAGATAGTTTATGAAAATTCGCTCATACGATCATGCTGCATGACTGGAACTTTTTACTCTTAGATACATTTAGTTACCAACTCGTATACCTACTTCATCATAAATATGTACAATATTATGTAAATTTTGATTAATTTGTTTGTACCAGAATTATTACATAACTATTTAAGTAGACTATTTTCATGCCTTTTTCAAATTTATTGTTATAGAAATGTTCAAGATTATTGTTTTACTAATTAATAGGCTTTGTTTAACTTGGTTTAAATTGTGTAAAACTAAAGTAAACAACCTAAATAACTTAATTTTTATTGGAGTATATCTATGGTTATTGGTTTTGTTTTAACAAGATAGTATTTTGAATTAATATTTCTGATATTGTTTTACCTTTATACATAGTATTCCTTTATATATTTAATTAAATAGCTCACCTCTTTGGTAAAAGTACGTAATATGTTTATTATTTAGTCAAAACCGGGCTATTAGTGGAAAACTAGTGTCAGGAATATTTTTTTTTAACAATGAACCCATCATCACCCCATATTTATATTTTGTCACATTGTTTACAATAGTACTAAGTATTTATAGGAATATTTTGAAAATTTTAAATTATGTACTTTTTGGAAAAAAATTAAATCAAAATTTTAATTTGTATTTTGACAAAATTTTTGTTATTAGAACCTATGTCCTGTTGTATATCACTGGAAAGAGCATAAAAAAAGCTGCAAAATGAGACCTCCCCCAGCTCTCTAGCTCAATTAGGACAGTTCGTAGAGCGAATAGTATAAAATCCGTTCATGGTTTTTTGGCAAGATTTTGTAAGTTTTACATAGCCATATTTAAGAAACGGTTTGAGATAAAAATTTAAAATTTGGTATTTTTCTTAGTCTCAACACCTACTATGAGTATACCAAATTTGAGCAAAATCTAAAATGGTGAGGTAAAATTTAAATTTAAAGTGTGTTGATTTGACATGGAATGACCCAGCAATACTGCGCATGAATGATCATTTCAAAATTGGTGACTCACCAAGGACAAGAGACAACCCCTTCGAAGATCATTCAGAGCCTCATCACCCCAACGCTGGAGCGGTATGAGCGTACAACCGGAAAGACGGAATGCCGAAAAATCCAGTGGAGGGGGCGGCGGAATGCGGCACGTTGTTCACATGAAACGGAACCTTGGTGAACGTAATCATAAACTTTCCTACTGAAACCCTCTCTGATCTGAAACCTCTACTTGAGGTTATCAACATTCCTGTCCAATGAGCTTGCGCAAATTTCTACCGCCGACCTCCTACCGCCCATACCGTCAACATGGCAGCCACCATCCTCAACTGTTGTCCCAACAGCCAATCACATTGTGTTCCGTCTTTCCGTCTCCGGACATACCGCTCCATGTGAAAGCCGATTTCACATGGAGCGATATGTCCGGAGAAGGAAAGACGGAACGCAATGGGATTGGCTGTTGGGACATCAGTTGAGGATGGTGGCTGCCATGTTGCCGTCGGCGGTAAAAATTTGTATACCGTCGCCGCTTGCCGTCGAGCGGAGCGCAAGCTCATTGGACAGGAATGTTGATAACCTTAAGTAGAGGTTTCAGATCAGGTAGGATGGTTATGATTCCGTTCACCAAGGTGCCGTTTTTATGTGAACAACGTGACGCATTCCGCCGCCCCCTCCACTGGATTTTTCGGCCTTCCGTCTTTCCGGTTGTACGCTCATACCGCTCCATGTGAAACCGGCTTAATACCTGGTGACGGCAAGCGCCTCAAGGCGCTCTCCCGATCCTTAACCAATTGTGCCCCGAGGCACTCAGTTTCCTTTAGTTTCAAACGTGCTTCAGACCGTTCCAGTCACTTGTGGAAGCCCGTTATTTATTGGCAGTCACTCCTAACAACATTCTGAACATTCTGCAGTTTGCCGTTTCTGAATCTGACGTTTCCTTTAGAAATGCATAGTTCCCAAAATTTTTATAAAGTCAACTTATTACTGTCCAGCTTGTCCTGATACACCTGCTTTACGTATCGAAAATTGTTTTGTAAATTTCCACAAAAATATGACTGTTGATGGAAATTAATTGCTTATTGTTTACAAGTACTATTTACTACCTATGTAAAAATTTACGAACGATTTTTATGTTATTTACTGTATAAATACTTTTTTGTAATAAATACTTGTAATTTTATTGAAAAAGTTGACAAAAAAATGTTTTTCCTCTCTTTATAATTACACCTTATTGAATACAACTTACCTTCTGAAAGTACGTTATGGATTAGTTAATTATTTTTGGCTTGAAATAATTGTTTCGAAATTCCAATGGCCCAATTCGTGTATAAAATGACGAGCGCCTCGAGGCGCTTGCAGTCATAGCTGTTTGTGTTTTGCATGATAGCCTACCTACACATTAGCTATGACTGCGAGCGCCCTGAGGCGCTCGTCAATTTATACACATTAGAATTTTGAAACTATTTTTTCAAGCCCATACAAAAATTAAACGTAGAAAAAGTTGTGCCGTCAGTGACGGCCGTTTATGAAAAACTAAGCAGTATACTGAATAGGGATCTCAATATGGTATTGAATGGGTTAATCAGCCTAGTCAAGTAATTTACGTATTAGGTGAAGATATGAACCTGATTTATTTGATAAGCTGCCTTGTATGTTCCTTTTGATGTTGATGTTATCAAATTTATAAAGACTGTTTTTCACAAAGACTGAATTTAATTTCCTTTCAACGTATTTTTGAAATAAAAACATTCAAAATGTTTTAAAGTGATTTGTAATTACCCACCTTTATTCACGTTCCAACCTTCAAGGTTATTATTAATGAATAAAATGTCTCACATTTCTCAATATATAGTCAAAATATGAACCAGGAAACACGGCAAAAAAAATGTACGACGAGAGTTTCCAGATGTCCAACGACTGGCATATCGCTGTCCAACAATCGGATACGTTGTCCAACGACTGGCAATTTGAAGAAAAAAAATTGATAGCTCAACTTTGAACAATTATCACAAAATTATCAAAGCACATAGGCCATTTTTGAAAAAAGTGGCGTCTTTGTGAACTCATACAAAACAAAACTAAAAAAAAAAACATAAAATCCATCCAGATAATAAATGCTTGTAAGTAAAAACGTGAAAGAAGTGCTCTTAAGGTGTCCAACGACTGGGGGTTTTACCCTACGTTTTTCTTAATAATTGTTTTTATAATTTAACAATGTTCCAGTCCATTGTTGATAGGTAAACTTTGTTTGTTAACGTTGTATTACAAACGTTAACCATCTTCCGTTTGTTGATATTAAATTAAAATATCTCTGCAGATCCAGGAGTGACCATCAGGGAGGCGGTAGACGCTTACGACAAAAATTTCAGAGAAACAATCCATAAAAGCCATAAACTAGAATCCAACTCCGCTCATATCATGTCAAAAATGTAGAAATGCCAAAGCCAATAACAAATATACAAAACATTATGTCCATACGGAGGAATCGACCTCAAGACATACGTTCTTTTGCTAGCAGATGCGTTCGAAAATTTCAGAAAAACAATCAATAAAAGCCATAAACTAGAATCCAACTCCGCTCATATCATGTCAAAAATGTAGAAATGCCAAAGCCAATAACAAATATACAAAACATTATGTCCATACGGAGGAATCGACCTCAAGACATATATGTTCTTTTGCTAGCAGATGTGTTCGAAAATTTCAGAAAGACAATCCATAAAAGCCATAAACCAGAACCCAACTCCGCTCATATCATGTCAACAATGTAGAAATGTCAAAGCCAATAACAAATATACAAAACATTGTCCATACGGAGGAATCGACCTCAAGACATATGTTCTTTTGCTAGCAGATGTGTTCGAAAATTTCAGAAAGACAATCCATAAAAGCCATAAACTAGAATCCAACTCCGCTCATATCATGTCAAAAATGTAGAAATGCCAAAGCCAATAACAAATATACAAAACATTATCTCCATACGGAGGAATCGACCTCAAGACATATATGTTCTTTTGCTAGCAGATGTGTTCGAAAATTTCAGAAAAACAATCCATAAAAGCCATAGACCAGAACCCAACTCCGCTCATATCATGTCAACAATGTAGAAATGTCAAAGACAATAACAAATATACAAAACATTATGCCCATACGGAGGAATCGACTTCGTTACTTATCAGGACTGTAACAATCTTGACTATTTTTTTTACAGCTAAATATTATTAATTTGAAATATTGTAATTAGGAATAGGTTATTATGTTATTGTTGTTTTTGTTATTTTATTCATTATTTTTAAATATTGTTCATTCCAAGTACTGAGTAACATTGTATTTTTTCTCAGGTACCTGGTATGTGCAGTACGTATATGGGCGGAATTCATAGACAAAGGCTGAGTGTGTGTGTTCACTCGCACTCAGCTAAATGGAGGGTCACCCTCCACTCACCAGTTCGAATTCATAGTTGAGTGGGGTGGTTCACTCAACAGTTAGGGGCACACTCACATTACATGAGGTTGACCGTGCACTCAGGGAACACTTAACACATTTCCACCATAAGTTGGCGGCCTTGATAACATGTTGTAGGGAAATTTTCCCTGTTTTGGGGGGAAAGGAACGGGGAAATTCCCCCGTCGCGTTCCTTATTGGTTGTGAACAGTTGTGAAGGTTATGCTTTTTGTTTAGTGCTGCCTTTACTGGTAGTGCGTGAATTTAAATCCTTATAGTATTGTGTTATTTGTTTGGACAAATAATGGAAAAAAAAGAATTAATTTCCGTGAAGAAGAAAAAATGCGCATTAGAGAACTTGTTCTTCAGAGAAAAGAAGTTGTCGAAAACATGAGAAGTGATGTATCAAGTATTGTCGACCAAAAAGAGGGCTTGGTCGGACATTACCGACTTCAACAGTACAGGAGAATATCCTCAAGTAAGTTATTCCATTTTTTAAAATTTGTTCAAGCGACGAGTTTCACATGTTCTGCCGTTGTCAGACTCATGATAGAAGTGCAGAGGGGTAGGTACCTCCAAATGACCTTCTTTTTTCTGAATCCCAGAGAACTACAGTTCAACTAAAAAAACTGTGGGAGAATATTAAGGCTAGAAGGAAGCTGGAGTTGAATGAGGAGAAGCGGGGAAGATTCAAAACCGGCGGAGGACCAGCCCCAAGAGAGATGAGGACCCAGAGCTAGACGCCTTGGGTGTTGATATAGAAATTGAAAACGGGATCGATAGCAACAGCTATCGTATTGAGCCAAACTCTGTTATTCTGTTGCAGTGCAACCCATCTCTAGAGAAAAAACGTTGCTGGAGGCCT
This sequence comes from Adelphocoris suturalis, assembly GCA_030762985.1. Classification (NCBI taxonomy): domain Eukaryota; kingdom Metazoa; phylum Arthropoda; class Insecta; order Hemiptera; family Miridae; genus Adelphocoris; species Adelphocoris suturalis. The sequence continues at coordinate 133,045,263 of CM061041.1, read as the reverse complement.
ACACCCTAGTTTACCCGGGCACCAAGCGCTTCCTAGCGAAGTGTTGTTTATAGCTGTTAGAACATCACATTAGAAAGTTCTTGCATCTTGCGGTGTCATGGCACCGCGTCCGTAATTTATTTTATTTTAACACATTGCCGTCAGAAATCGACACAAACCAAACACCATGTTCTCTTATCACCTAACTTATCATAACCACTTGTTTGTTTACGTTCGTTAGTGTTTTGAGTTGATTTTTGTGTTTTGCCGAAGTTTTGGCTATTCTAGATATTATCTTCTAGATTTTATCTTCTACTTTGCGGGGGAGGATAAAAAAAACATTCATGACCATCTTCATTTAAATCATAATCCAAAATGATCGTTTTTTTTACTATAAAAAAATTTTTTTTTATATTTCTTGTCAAAAAATAGAGTGATGTTACCAACTGTTCTCCAAGAGATATTCTTTCATGTTTGAAAAAGCTGAGAACCAATCAACCACTCGCCATGTTGGCAGACGATTTAGGAGTTCATGAATCAACTGCATCCAGAATTTTCAGGAAGACTATGCCTTTCATTCCACGTGAATTGGGAAAGATGATATATTGGCCACATGATATCGACATTAAGGTGAAGTTACCAATAGCCTTCAGAAAAAACTTCAATAGGGTAGTTGCAATAATTGATTGCCTTGAAATTCACATTGAGAAGCCATTGAATCCCCTCAATCAGGCTCTAACATGGTCTGATTACTACAAATGTAACACAATCAACTATTTGGTTGTATATACTCCCAACGGTTTTCTTTCATTCGTTTTCAAAGGGTTTGGTGGAAGGGCTAGTGACACAGAATTAGTAGTAAAGTGTAGTGGTATCTAAAATGATCGTTTTTTTACTTAAAATTTTTTTAAAAATATTTCTTAAAAAAAAAAAAAAAAAAAAAAATTATTTTCTAAATGGATTGGAGTTATTTGTAACGAAAAGGATAGAGATGTTTTCATTATTTTTATAATACTTTTTTCCTATTTCAGTAGCGGCTTTTTTTTCTAGGAACTTATCATGGCGAGCTAAGCTCCACCAAATGTATCAAACCGAACTAAACGCATCATCTCCCTTCTGGCTCAAGATTTCTTCGTCCCTGATAATGAAGAAGATATTGAGATTTCTGAGTCAGACACTGCCTCTATCATTTCTGCTGATGAAATTGCGATGCTGGAGGCTGCAGATGTAAACGAGTTTGATCCTTCAAATGTGCCTGAGCCGTTAGATCATCCAAATCCAGAAATTCGGATTCAGAACGGGAAGAGATCACCTGTTCACCCAAATATTTTGGGAAAAACAACTGTTTTTCATGGAATTTGGTACCTCAATGTGCACCGACTAGCAGATCTGACAGAAATATTGTTCATGCTAGGACTTCAAAGCTAGAAGGGCCTGCATTAGCATTGGAAGACACATCTACCGCTGTTGAAATCTGGAGAATGTTTTTCACAAATGAGATGATTGTTGTAAGCACCAACCGAAAACTTGCTCAAATGCGCCAAAAATTGAAAAACAAAGAAGACTTGATGTATAAAGATACTGAAATCACGATGACGAACGCCCTTTTTGGTATCTTGATCTTTTGTTGTATCTTCAAATCAAATAAATAATCCTTGGCTTCACTTTTGTCTACTGGTACATGGGGGAGGCCGATTTTTAGAGCAGTTATGCCTCTAAAAAGATGCGGAATGCTTCTGAGATCATTGAGATTTGACGACCCCGAAACAAGAAACTAAAGAATGAAAGAAAATAAGGGTGCTGCAATATCTGAGCTTTTTGAAACATTTATTGGAAATTGCAAGCGAAATTACTCAATTGGAGCATTCGCTTGTATTTATGAGACGCTCATTCCTTTCCGAGGTCGCTGTAGCTTCAAGACGTATATGCCCTTGAAGCCTGCAAAATGTGGGATAAAGTTGCAGTGTTTGCCAGATTCCGAAAATGGATATCTCTATAACGCTTATATATATATATATACATTATATATATATATATATATATAGGTATAGGCACCACCTGTTACGCGCTCTTTTTGCCTTGCAGAACCTGGTAAGCGCTCCCCTTACGCGCTCCCTGAGGAGCGCGTAACAGACCTATTAAACCCTGATGAGCGCTCCTCAGGGAGCGCATAACAGACCATTCAATTACTGTTACGCGCTCCCCCGAGAGCGCCTATCAGACACCGTACGAGTTTCTGTTACGCACTCCCGAAACAAACAAACCTGTTATTGTTTATTTACTTCTCTCTCGTCTATAAAACAAATAATGACAATAAAACTGCCAACTGTAACAATTACTACTGTCTGCAATTACTAGTCACGTGGATACAATAATTCTATGATGACGTGTCCTTATATAATTCAATTCTTATATTCTTATTCACAAGTATAGACTTGTGGGTGTGTGTTTATATTGTGTGTATGTATTTGTGGGTGAGTTTATGTTTTTGTGTGTTCTTCTCTACTGGCCCCAATTCAGGAGCTATCAACTTGAAATTTGGTAGGTACTCTTTGAAGATCCGGAATTTGCTGTACAGTATTTGGTGACGATCCAACTACAGGAACTTGTCGGTGAGGACAATCATTGTCTAACAACCCAAAATCTAGTTTCGTACCATTTTCAGTATTTTTCGCCACACAGAATCGAATGAAACCACAATAAAAGCCTTAAAAGTTGTGTTTGACGGACAATATGACGACGTCGTCACTGACGTCATTGTCAAATCGTCGAAAATTGTGTTTGGCATCGTTTTTAATATTTCGCCACACAGAATCGACTGAGACGACGATATTCCTTTAATCTACCAAAAATCGAGTAAGTTTTTAATAGTTCCACTGCACAGAATCGCCGTCACGATGAGAGAAAAAACGACTAATTAGGTATTTGTAGTAAAAATATAAGAATAATTAAATACAAAAGTATAGGTACTCGTTTGGTCGAATATAATCAAAATACTTTGGTGAATAAAAACAAGTAAAAAACGCTGCAAATTATTACACAATGGTTTATTATTTATGTATTAGACAGTCCTTCTACGTAGATCTCTGGTCCATAATTATTAGACGCCGCTTATTATAGTATATTTAGTATCGGAACTCGGAGCTTCGGACCTCACAAATGGGTTCAATCCATTACAGCACCGGAATCTCACAATTTTACGCTTTTTAATATAGTTGATAAACAAAACAATTTATTACCAAGTCATCTTTCCAACACATAAAAGTGTTACCTATACTGTATATTGATATCATCTAATTGGTCAAATTTCAAAAAATGTGCTGACAAAATCACTGAAAATGGCTAAGAATTGTTAAATTGATATTTTTTAGCATAAGATTGGTCAAATAAAGTTTATCAACTATGAAATAGAACATTCAAAAATTTATGTACGAAATTATGCTAAAAACTTGAACTTCATTAAATTTTGTTTTAAAAAATCTATATAATTGCAAAAAATAGCCTAAAATCCAAAATCTCTTTTTGAATAGAAGAGTATCATTTAGAATACTTTTTTTTCCATAAAATTAATAGCTAACATTTTCTTTTCACTCATAAATCTCCAATTTCTATACAACTTGAAATATACAAAAAAAGACACTTTTTCACCTATTTTTGGCTCATAGCACCTATGAGAGAGGAGCGATCGAGCTGGCGAGAAGTTAGGACCAACTAGACCCCAAGTGGAGTCTATGTGCGAAAAAACAGATTTTTTAAGTCAATTCTAAGGCCTTTTATGGCCCGGACGGCGAACGGCGGACGGACATTTTAAATTTGGATTCTACGCACCTTGAAACGTAAAGTGACAAAGTTTGAGGGGGGGTTATAAAAATTGTTTGCTATACGATCACATAGGCTTATTATTGGAAATAATAAACCAAAATTTAAGTTAAGAACTAAAATATTGTTCAGTTAGCATTCCATATGCCCTTGCATCGGCAATGCGAAAGGAAGTGCCCAAGAGACCGTGCGAAAGGGGGGGGGGGGGGATACGTTCAAGGAATGGAGCCTTCCAGAACGTCCATAGGAAAACTTGCCTTCTCTGCATTCTGGTGTAGCAAAGCCCTGACTACACAAGACCCTAAATATGAATGAAAATATTCGAAATTATAATAATTTAACAAAGAGCAACCAATTCATTTTTCTGAAGGTTCCGTTATACGGCTACATCGGCTTTTTAAAAATGAATATCTGGCTATAGAGTTGAAACACACTGGCAATGTATGGATCTTTTTAGACGATAAATTTCCTGAAAATATTTCAGAAAATTACGTGAAAAGTGGGATTAATAATGATTTTGCTAAGTTCAAGTTTAAATGTGGAGGAGTGAAATTCTTATGAAGTGATGTCGCAACTTCACATTTTCTGGTCAAACGGTTGGTTTTAGGAGGGAAACTATAATAATCGAAATTATAGAGATCGCTTTAAGCCAGCCATTCACAAGCGCTCCAGATGGAGCGCGCTCCGTGTCTCCACCCCAACCGTTGCATTTTGGTTTATTTTCAATAATGAACCTTTGTAATCGACCAAGAAAAAAAATCTAACAACTTTCAAAATTTGTTGGTTTACGTAGATTTAAAAAATCGAAGAAAAAAAATCCGTCCGTCCGCCGTCCAAAGTTTTTCTCCCATAGGACTAAAGTTTATGAAATTTGGTTCTAAAATCATACGTCGATCCAGGATGTGCCAGTAATCTCGGCGTCATGATCAATCAACCCTGAGAGATAATATTTTAAATTTTAAAAATCGAAATCTCAAACACTTTCGATGTAAAAGGATAGTTTTTTGGTTTGATTCAGATAGAAATTATTTCCGTGAATTGAATGAGACCACTCAGGTGGTTATACGTTCATCCGTTTGCTCCCCATCGGGGACGAGGACTCAGTTGGATAGAAAGAGGGCTGGCAAGAGACCCAGAGCATTTTGGATACTATACTGCTAAAATTATCTGCAGTCCACTGATCTGCGTAGGAGGGCTATATGATACAGGAATAATAAACATTTGTGTAATATTTGAGTTTGATTTAGATAGAAATTAGTGCCGGGTGCTGAATGAGATCCCACGGGTGGTTTTCAGAAATAATAAACCTTTGTGTAATAATTTTCAGCATTTTTCAACGGTCCATTTTAGAGGCCCGTTCCATTTTTTCAACACTCCATAATTATCACGAGCGCGCCGAGCCACTCCAAACCTTCCGAATTGAGCACATCGCGACCGCCACGGGCTATGAACTGTTAATATATGTAGCTATTTTTGTTTATGAATTAAAAGAAGAAAAACCAAAAATAATTGGTGTAAGCTGTGGCCGTTGAATAGATGTCTTAATTCCGTTATAATGAAAATATCTAAAATGGTTGTAATATTCCTTTTAGCATCCATTGCATTTCAATGAACCTCGTAAAAACGAAGCTACAGTAATAGTTCCTAATTACAACGACTTTTAAATATGTTATTACAGACAGTAACTCTCCTAAGGATTGGGATTCAAAATCCGTTCTTTCGAAGTAGTTCCTGGGACGCTAATTGAGTCAATAAACAAGCCAAATATCGTAAAATGTGCTTATAACAAAAAAAAAAAGAAGATTTTTTAGCAGAAAATGTTTGTCAACTTAAAAACAGCATTAGAAAATTCGCGCAAAAAAATTAAGAAAATGTATCTTTAATATATGAAGTTTTAATCATTCCGTTAATATGAACTACAGAAACGATAAAAGCAGGAAAATATTTTAATAATTCAAAAATTTGTTTGAATAGAAAAAAGATCTTTTATTAAGGAAGCTTTTTTTTTAATACAACACAAAGTTCTCGAACCAAAATATATACAAACAAGTTAATTTTGAAATAATTTAACATAACAAAAGCTGTAAAAATAAATCGAAGATACAGTCAGAGAAAAACAGTTAGTGTGCTACTTATTTGTTATTTGTATGGCTCAACAAATAAGCTTTTACAATCCACATCAATTACCTATGACAAAAATTATTTTCCTTGAATTATGAATTATTTTCCCGCTGCAGTTTTATAACCGGTTGGCACTAGAATCTTCCCTCTTTTCGGTCTCGCTTCTTGTTCCTTTGACATCGTCCGCTATGAGATTGTCTGTCTGGTTTGAACTTCGATCATAATTTATTGCTCCCCTTTCGAACCTCATATCCTACCGTCCTCCGCCCATCCTACAGGACAGCCTTGTCTCCATTTCGCCATTTGGTCTACATTTTTATTTTGACTCAGGTTATTCCAAATCTGAGTTATAAAAATGTTTGGAAAAATGACTTTCTTCTCAACTGAAATTTGGTCCAGGTCCTAGTTTTGGAAACGAACTCTAAACTTTGTTCTGGCAGATTGATTTATTTATTTTACTTTATAATGTGTTTAAATCTTTTTTTATTTTATTAATTTATTTGTTGGTTGTACATAGGTACTCATCCCGAAACATAAACGCTGAAAGCTATTTTTACTTTATTATTATTATTATTTATTTCTTGATTTTCATGGTTAGTTTTTACTGCAGATTACCTCTCATGAAAACAATAGTTTACCATGAACCTGAGCGTTCTAATTTAGCTAAAATGTCGCTGCCAATAATGAGCTCGAACATCAATAAAAACGTGTGCCAAGTTGGGTGTGGCACATAGCTTTCCTCGTCTAGATAGATGATTAAAAGTTTTAAATAATCTCGAAAGAAGTAGAATATAAGCTTGTTACAACGCCACGGGACATATTTCCGCAGACATCAACATCTTCAAAAGGTTAGTTGACATGTATTGCCGGTCTGTCGCGCTAATTTATAGACGATACAATAATGACACGATCGAGTTGAAATCGATATGCGATTATTAAACCGGCATTCTCCGACTACCCTGAAAATTTGAACTAGATCTGACCACTAAAACCTGAGAAAATGGCGCTTAGTGGATTTTAAGTTTGCGCATGCGCAGAGTGATGTATTATTTGGTGAGCAATGAAACTCATAGGGGACCATCTACACCCTAACCCGTACATTCCCTGAAAATTTCATCAAAATCGGATTAAAACTCTATGAATTAGGCTTGTTATAAGGATTTCACGTTTGCGCATGCGCAGTAGCTACTAATAATACTATTGCGTTGAAATTGATACGAGATTATCAGACCGTTTCTTCCCTAACTACCCAGAAAATTTGGGGTCGATCGGACCACTAAAACCTGAGAATATGATGCTTAGTGGATTTTACGTTTGCGCATGCCCAGAATGATGTATAAATTGGTCAGCATTGAAACTCATAGGGGACCCGCACATTCCCTGAAAATTTCATCAAAATCGGATGAAAACTGTATGAATTAGGCTTGTTACAAAGGATCTGCAGACACACGGACACACACACCCACACTTTTTTTTTTTTTTTCGAAACTCCCCTCAAAGGCGGAGGGGGCACACCATTAAATTGAAAAATGAACAAATAAAATGAAAAAGTGGGGAGGACGCCCAGGTTTACCCGACGCCGGCTCTAGGGATAAGGGAAGTTGCAGGATGAGGAGGAAGAATGGGATGAAAGGAAGTGCCCCTATAAAACGACCACCAGTTCAAGTAAGAACCCCTCAGGACGCGGGTGGTGATACCACGGAGCACTCCTGCTGAGATGCCCTCAAGTAACTCCGTGGCGCTTTTTCCCGCACCACACCCCCGCGCCATGACACGGTTGCAGCCATGACCTTGATGTTATTGGTCGCCACCCCTTTTAGCTCGAAAATTGCTTGCCACAGGTCATTTCTGTCATATTTATTTATTTTAGCCCTCCAGGTCTGCTCTATGTCCACGCTGCCACTGACAACCTGGACATCCAGGATTATGGCAGGCCCATCGGGCTTGACGGCAACGATATCTGTCTTCTCGCCCAGGTCACTCGGCATGTGGTATAGTCTCTCTCTCTCAACAGCCCAACCGCTGGATGACAAAGCACCTGCTATCTGCTTGGCAACCGAATCGTGACGGAGAATGTGGCCACCGTGAGTACGAGGACACAGCTGCACCACATGATACACATTCTCATTTTTACCCCAACAGCACGGCAAAGTGTGTCCACTGTCCCACGACTACTCCGTGAACACCTCACCGAGGTGGCTAGTGTAGCCACCCGGACGGCATGAAAATGGCAGTAGTCGCGGGCCCCAATGCCCTCTGAAGCCCATTCCACCCACTGGGAAGAAATGGGGGATTCAGAGCACTGTCGGAGTTCTTTACCATCTACTGACTCATGTAGTGCAGCAGCGAACTCAGCAGATGAGCTGGGTTTTGGAGCAGATGGTGTTGCTCGGTCACACCACAACAACTGCTGCCTGACAAAGTCCAGGTCAGCAGCAGTGCGGGCGACCTCCCAGCTCGAGCCCCTAAGGGCAAGCAGGCGCTGGCGGCGTAAAGATGGGATGCTGGCTGAGAGAGAGACAATACCGAGCCCACCGGCCTTGACCGGTGCGTGGATATAGGCACTTGGGACACCAGGTGGAAAGCCTAGCCAAGAGCGCACAGCAGAGCGAACTTCACGATCTAACTCAAGCAGCCTCCCCGCAGTAAGCCAACCAAAAACTAGCCCATAGGTTAGCTTTGGCAGTAAATACGTGCGAAGGAGGCGCAGCTTCTGCTGTGGCTTCAATGGAGCTTTGGTGATACGAGCTAGTGCTCCACCAAGGTCCACACGGCTTGCGGCAATGGTGGCCACACCCATGAAGTCAACTCCAAGGTACCGCCAAACCTCCAGCACGGATCGGGTGGGGATGGGTGACTGTCCTATGACAAAACACTCCTCATCCACCACCTTCACCTGATGCTGGCGACCCGACGGGACTATGGAGACTGACCCATACTTGTCTGGGTTAACCACCAAACCACACCTGGCCAGCTGCTCAGTAAAGGCATTGAGGGCAATCTGCAAGCCCTCACGGGTTTCAGCGAGTAGGATTACATCATCGGCGAAAGCCAGTGCACACACACACGAAACGAAAGTTGTTCAGAATGGTCTAAAACGCAAAATGCGAGTGGAAATTTTGATTTTGGAGACGAAAAATTTTTCATCACTCGAAAGTGAAAACAAAGCTTCCGCCACCTATAGGTAGACTCTGAAGAAATAAGTTCAAAATCGCTTATTAGGGAAAAATTTACTGACATTCCGGAATCAATTTGTATTGCTAATACTATTTAAAAAAAAAAAAAAAAAAGTTCGTTCGCCATAAAAATTAAAATAATTCAAAACTTGTTCTTAAATTTCAATAAAATGAGCTAAAAATCGAAAATTAGTGACTTCCAAAGCACCCTGATTTCAATAAGCGCATCTTTTCGGTTGGCTAAATGCCGACCAAACGTCGAATCCCTCACTTTCTGATAAGACTGTAACCTCGCGCAAATCCAAGTGTCCCCCATTCACGATCGCTCCGCTCCGTGCTCCAAATGGAGCGGAGCAATTGGATTTTGGACGGTCAAATATTCGACTCCGGCGTCCGCGCCACGCTGCTTCATCAGAGTTTCCTTATTCCCTATCGGTTTTGGAGTGATGCCGCTCCGTTTGGTGCGTTGGAGCGATCGTGAATGGCCGGATTAAGATAAAACAAATTCAACATCAATACTAATATTGTGACATAATTTGTTCAACAATTAGCAACGAACTAAGATAGAGCTCTAGATGCATACCCCCCCCCCCCCCACACCCCCCCCCCCCCCCACCATCATCAGGCACTACTTTTCAGGGTGGTATGAAGCAAGTTAATGAGGTAACCTAATTTTGAATACTCAACCCCCTCCCACTACTGAACTAAATGGGAACAGGATACTCATCACTATTTCGCTTGAAGCATCGTCAGTATTTTTCTTCACTTCGAAAACTATTTTCAGTTCATAATGAGTAATTGAGTCAAGTCATTTTGGATTTCTTCAGACATTGGATAAATGTGTAGGGATGGTGGAGGGAGCTGCCTGAACCACCCCCACCCATCCCTAGATGCCCCTATAAATATTTTTCCTATCGATATCTAACAAATTGAAAAATACATTGACCGCCCCCAAACCTATATGGCCTACCCCGGTTCAAATGAAATTGTTGAAATGTGCTATAAAAAAAGTTTAAAAAAACATCTGGTGCGAGGCGTCACACTACTTTTCTTACTTGTATTCATTTTACATGGATGCTATCATGATGGATCACATATTAGAAGGATGGGGTTTGTGGGGACCTACCTACAGCAAGATCGTCGATATTTATTTTATTTTTGTCTTCAGTTTTTTATTTCATTATTTAATTACAACCAGTGACCGGCATGGCATGGCACGACGGCATATCTTACTGGTAACTAGGATTATCTAAACAATAAAAATTCATTCGCTTCTCAGATCTCGTTCGAATAATTTTGTTCTAATTTAAAAATCTATTTTATTCTAATTTAATATCATTCTTCTGGTTCCTCAATTTTGATAGTTCTGCATTCCAAATCTAATCTAAATTTGTGTGGTATCTTTCCACAAAAGTGACTGGAGTGATACCCCACACGGTTGTTATTCAATTGTTTGATTTTCAAGTACAGGATTTTTTTACGACTCCACCCTTCGGAAATGGAACAAAACACTGACAAGATAAAAGGATAGTTCTTTTGCATCTTTTAGTGGCCATAATGGAGGAAATACCAAACAGGTGCTAAAAAGGAGCTATAAATGGCGTTTTTCACCTATTTTTGAAGGTTTTTTGCTAATTACTACTGCCTCAGAGTATTTTCCTGTAGAATAACTCCTGTGAATTTCAACAAAATCCCTTGAGCCATTTAGGAGAAAAGGAAAAAAGTGCAAAAAACCACGTTTTTTGCCTATTCTGATATTATTAACCCCCTAAAAATGATCATTTGAAGCTGATTTTTCAACAAAATCCTAACCCCGAAATTGGTATTTATTTATGTCGTAACCTAAGGTCGCAATCGCTTACACGAGTTACATACACAACACACACATACATACATTTTCAAGAAACGTATAAATATGATTTCAGGTTGAACAAAGTACCCATCCTAGTATGAGTTTCAGAAATGATTTTCAGGGTGATTGCAAGACTTTCTCTTCACCCTTCGGGTTAAGTAAGGAAAGTAAAAAAAACCTAGAAGACATGATAAGAATCGGTTGAGCTTTGAAGAGGCGGCGTTTCAAAGCGAGGCGGGGGTTGAGCGGGGAGATTCAGTGAACTACCATCCCTTCTGGCGATGCGGTGGGGGGGTTGACGTAGTGGAAGGCAACCCCAGGAGTGCCACTAATTTTGGACTTTGAGTTTTCCAAAGTTCAAATCTTCTAAGGCTGATATGATATGCCTCTTCGTCTCATATCTCATAGTGAATCGTTCCCTGAACGGATCAAGTGGTTCTTTCCTTGCCATCAAAGTTTTTCCCCAGTTGTTCATTATTTTCCTTTCCCACCTCAGTTTGATTTTACCCGTTAATTGTGATAGTTGTTCTTCATCGGATTTACATTACCAGGTAAGTAAGACAACATTTTCTCTGTTTTAACACAGAATGTGTTTTAGCCATGGACTAACTAGCCGAAAATGGAACGCGGGATGGGAACGAAATGTGTGACGGGAAGCGAGAGGTCGTGGGTTCGAATCCCGGCCAGGCCTGAAAAAAAAATTTTTTTTCTCGTGAGACGAAGGTCGTGGGTTCAAATCCCGGCCAGGCCTGAATTTTTTTTTTTTTTTTTTTTTTTTTTTTTTTTTTTTCGTGAGACGAAGGTTGTGGGTTTGAATCCCAGCCAGGCTTGATTTTTTAACAACGCAATTTTCGTAGTTTCATACTATAACTATATAAATTGATGTTATAAATGAATAGTAAACAATGACGCTTGTTTGGTTGTCACTTGGTTGCGCGACAACGCAAGCACATTCTGTGTTTCAATAATTTCGTCCGAAGTATGTAAATAGAGGTAACCGGGGGTCCAGGGGGCTTGCCCCCTTGCGAGGCGCAAAGCGCCGTTTTTTTTTTTTTTTTTTTTTTTTTTTTTTAAATATTCCTAAGTATGATAATTTATTCATAATCGTTATGAAATATTAGTTGGGTAAGTATTAATATGAGTAGGTATCAAAAGCTATAAAAAAATTATAGTTGGTAATGTAAATCATTTTTTTCTCCATACTTACTGATTAGTAAAAAACAATCATTTTACGTTTAAGCACATAGGTAAATATAACGCCAAAGCCTTCTTTTTGTCTTTTTGGCAGCATCCACGCAAATCTATTTGTCATTATGAAGCGAAGGGCCGCATTCATAGTGCAAGAAGCGCTGAAAAAAATCAACATTGAGTGATCCTTAAGTTGTATCTATCGTATTTTGTTCTGTGTATCATAATGTTCTTGAGGCATGTGATGCTTGCAGATAAATGAGGTATTCATCATATTTATGTTTTCGATCACTCTAGGTATGTCCACACATTGGGAAGACACTCGACGGAAGGTTCTGAAGTATTACTTAAAAAATTAGTAGATATATTTCAGCTACTTCTGAAACGGGGGCACACAATTCCTTCGGAGTCAACCTAGATAGCCAAAGTCTAAGTTCTCGATTTTAAAAGTCAAAAAAGGTTGACCTTCAGATCCAAAATTTTCACACGCATTTTAAAGTTTATTAAAAATTTATTGAAAAATGTATTACAAATTAATAGCTTCTTGAACAAATTTTTCCTCGTATCTGTAGGTTTGCGTTGTGTTCGGAAAGGTTGTAGCAAGCATCACTTTCACAGTTTTGACCAGATTTCGATGAAATTTCTAGGAATTGTCGAAGCATCAATCACTTGATGTTGTCCACTATGATTAAATAATCAGAGGTTTCCTGGATCAGGTGATGAACAATTCCTTATGAATTAGATTATAGTGAAACATCAGAACAAAAAAAAAAAAGTATTAATAAAATAAAATAATCAGCAACGAGGATTCATTCTGCTTTTCCAATGGTTGGTCTAAAGGGGACGGGTGTTTAGTGTGATTCTCAGATAACGGATGGCGCTAGCGTCGGATGAAACTTTATCGGGCAAATCTCCACTTGAGTACACATTTTTTTAAATCTGGCTTCAGAATCATTATCAGGACTAGTAAACCTATCGAGCGATCATATAACATTGTTTAAAAAAAAAATTACCTAGTTGTTGAAATTTTGACTTGAAATTTTAATTGCTAATTTAATTTTTTTTAATTAAAAAAATCGCTAATATCCCGTGTTTGGAAACAATTCAAGTGTATGTTGGCATAGGCATGAAATTTTGATTCTGAAAATTAGTGGCCGCATGTGAGAATTGGGAGCGAAAAACGTGGTTCCAGGAAAAATAGAGTGTATTTTTTGAGGGGTGCGTGCCTTGGCGACGCCGACGCCCAGCAACTGACCACATCCGCGCGCGCGTACAAACCCGTTTCCGAGCCGTCTCTCGAACATTTTTTTTGTACTTACTGCTTCTTCCACTTTTATCAAAGTATACTTTATAAAGTGTTAGGTGGGGTTTTATTTTCATTTGTTATAGGAACGTCCATGGTAGTAATTAGTTTGTATGGTTGGAACCTTTGTATTCATATGAAAACAACTGGAGGAGTTTGACGCACTGAACCGTAATATTCATTAGGTAGTATCTACCAACCTCGTACCTACCTACCTACAATCAGAGATGAGCAAACACATATCCCAAAATACAAATATGTATTTATCCTTTATTTTTTATTATTTAGAGTTGAATTTCTTTGTAGGTACCTACCTATATTAATACATTTGTATTCATATTTTGGCTACGAATATTCAAAATTTATACTCGAAACTATGAATAAAGGAATTATATTCAAAGAATATGAATATTTCAATACTTATAGAAGTACATATTACTATTCAATTATTTTTGAATATGAAATAATAATATTCACGTATTCAATCAATATTAATACCTCGATAGGTACCTATTCAAATTTATATTCATCATTCAATTTCACAAAACCTAATTTTTGTCTACTTGCTGCACGAAATTCAACGTAGAATACCGAGAATTTGAGTAAACTTGCCTTTATTGGATTATCGCCTTTTAGGCATCATAAATAGAATGGAAAGAAAAACGAACCAAAAACACACACGTATCTGGGCGCTAACAAAAATTTAGTTTTTCAATTTTTTGTATTTTGTTCAAAAATATTAGGTATTTTGAACAATTTTTTTCCTGGAAAACGGTAACATCCCATTGCTTGTTGCTAGGCGTTGCTATGCGTTTGCTGGACGCGTCGGTTACGTGGGGGTTTGCAACCACTGCAGAAAGGCGTGGAGCGGGGGGTTTCGCATTCGGGTTTATTTAGCTTCTTGATTTCTTGTTTACACTTTTTACCCGCAGACCGCTCGCTTCTTGCCTTCGCGGTTAGGTACCGGCGCCCAGATTCGTTTGGTTTTTTTTTTCTTTCCATTCTATTTATGATGATGAATGAGTAATTGATGGTAGTCAATAATGAATTTTGTTATGATTTATTAGGTATTTGAATTATGTGAATTATTTATTGTTGAATTTGTAAATGATATTCATAATATTTACCTGTTATTGTGCAATACTTTACCTGAAAGCAGAATTTCGATGTATTTTGAAATGTAGTCCATTTCATTTAGTTACCTATCTTGTAAAACAGATAATCGCTCAAATTCAAGGATCTTTACGGTGAATTTCATCATCTTATTTTGAAAATACAAACATAAAAAAAATAAAAAAATAAAAAAAATGACGGGTTTCAAGGCTGGATTCGGCTGATTTGTGACAGATTTTTAAATTTAGTCCATTGTCCTACTTTGAAATTATCATATAATACTCATATTCTCGGTATTCTACATTGAATTTTGAGATCTAGTCCCTTCACTTATGTGGTAAACACCAAAAATAACTAGAATTCAATTTTGCTCCCTCACTCATCTTTGTATTCGTGCAGCAAGTAGACAAAAATTAGGTTTTGTGAAATTGAATGATGAATATAAATTTGAATAGGTACCTATCGAGGTATTAATATTGATTGAATACGTGAATATTATTATTTCATATTCAAAAATAATTGAATAGTAATATGTACTTCTATAAGTATTGAAATATTCATATTCTTTGAATATAATTCCTTTATTCATAGTTTCGAGTATAAATTTTGAATATTCGTAGCCAAAATATGAATACAAATGTATTAATATAGGTAGGTACCTACAAAGAAATTCAACTCTAAATAATAAAAAATAAAGGATAAATACATATTTGTATTTTGGGATATGTGTTTGCTCATCTCTGATTGTAGGTAGGTAGGTACGAGGTTGGTAGATACTACCTAATGAATATTACGGTTCAGTGCGTCAAACTCCTCCAGTTGTTTTCATATGAATACAAAGGTTCCAACCATACAAACTAATTACTACCATGGACGTTCCTATAACAAATGAAAATAAAACCCCACCTAACACTTTATAAAGTATACTTTGATAAAAGTGGAAGAAGCAGTAAGTACAAAAAAATGTTCGAGAGACGGCTCGGAAACGGGTTTGTACGCGCGCGCGGATGTGGTCAGTTGCTGGGCGTCGGCGTCGCCAAGGCACGCACCCCTCAAAAAATACACTCTATTTTTCCTGGAACCACGTTTTTCGCTCCCAATTCTCACATGCGGCCACTAATTTTCAGAATCAAAATTTCATGCCTATGCCAACATACACTTGAATTGTTTCCAAACACGGGATATTAGCGATTTTTTTAATTAAAAAAAATTAAATTAGCAATTAAAATTTCAAGTCAAAATTTCAACAACTAGGTAATTTTTTTTTTAAACAATGTTATATGATCACTCGATAGGTTTACTAGTCCTGATAATGATTCTGAAGCCAGATTTAAAAAAAATGTGTTCTCAAGTGGAGATTTGCCCGATAAAGTTTCATCCGACGCTAGCGCCATCCGTTATCTGAGAATCACACTAAACACCCGTCCTCTTTAGACCAACCATTGGGAAAGCAGAATGAATCCTCGTTGCTGATTATTTTATTTTATTAATACTTTTTTTTTTTTTTTTTTTTGTTCTGATGTTTCACTATAATCTAATTCATAAGGAATTGTTCATCACCTGATCCAGGAAACCTCTGATTATTTAATCATAGTGGACAACATCAAGTGATTGATGCTTCGACAATTCCTAGAAATTTCATCGAAATCTGGTCAAAACTGTGAAAGTGATGCTTGCTACAACCTTTCCGAACACAACGCAAACCTACAGATACGAGGAAAAATTTGTTCAAGAAGCTATTAATTTGTAATACATTTTTCAATAAATTTTTAATAAACTTTAAAATGCGTGTGAAAATTTTGGATCTGAAGGTCAACCTTTTTTGACTTTTAAAATCGAGAACTTAGACTTTGGCCATCTAGGTTGACTCCGAAGGAATTTTGTGCCCCCGTTTCAGAAGTAGCTGAAATATATCTACTAATTTTTTAAGTAATACTTCAGAACCTTCCGTCGAGTGTCTTCCCAATGTGTGGACATACCTAGAGTGATCGAAAACAAAAATATGATGAATACCTCATTTATCTGCAAGCATAAAATCAGAGCCGGTCCGAGCCATTTTTGTTACCCATGCGGAAGGGCTGGTTGCGCCCCCCCCCCCCCCCCCCCCCCCTATTATATTGAAAGCCAAAAAAAAGGCAAACTTTTTACGATTCGTATTTTTTAAGAGATAGAAATGAAATCAAAAAAACAAAGCGACTTATTATGATTATGTTTAGTGCATCACATGAGACCAAGATGAGACCTCCGCCTGAAAAAACGAGACGAGACCGATTTCGAGTTTCGAACAAGAGTTTCGGATCTCGAAAAAGATTCCTTCGCCATTTGCTAATTATGTATGAACATTTCCAATAAATATTTCGACTTTTAAATGATCTTGAGGTCACGTGTTTCTAAGAGTTGAGCTGATAGTGAATGACACATTGTGACAGAAGAGTGGCCAAATAAAATGAGCTTGCGGTTTTTTACAGTAGTGAGGGTAAAGGAAAGTACCAGGCAACATAAATATACATAAATAAATTCAATTCCTTCAATAATTAACACAAAAAACAAACCAATTTATTCAATACTATAATAAATTAATAAATTAGTTCAATAAATTTAAAAATGTATTTTTCTGGCTTTCAACTTCGCAAAATCTTATAAAATTGAATCGGTGCCCAAGCTATTTAGTACCTCATTTTCTATGGATAAGGTCGCCAGTCCATAAAGCCGTTCTTGAGAAAAGGCCAAGTAGATGAACGCACTTTATGCGCTCAATACACGATTCTTTTCCTTGATCCGATATAATAATAAATCTTGAGTAAATAGCTAAGTATAGTAAGGATCCAAGCGTATTTACTTCCTCGTATTTGCAGTGGTGCCCGTGTGTGTATGTAGGTGTGGTCGGAACTTGACATGACAATACCGAGAAAAAAAGAGTTTTTGGCAAATCTATCCCCTCAATATCATCTCAATATTGTCGTGAGTAAAAATATCTACCACATCAAATTTTCTTACCGAACAAGTCTGCATTATCATATCACGCATATCTTATCACTCAAGTCTGCATCATCTGGATTCCGTGTTAGGTTAGTTTCAGCTGTTGACTTGTTTTCGTTTCGTGATGCTGGTGGTCGGGTTAAGAGGTCTTTTAACAATTCGGCATGTTTCTCGTCTTCGCTTTTGATAAATAAAAGTCTATACCGTGTATTTTAAACTGTACTACAACAAAGTGATTCCCTAACTACCTACGTGAGAAAAACACTGGCAAAACGCAAGCTAAAAGTACTCTGTGATACACGGCAGATATTGATGCAGAGATGAACCGGTCGATTGGATATGTCTTCCATGTTCCATCGCAGCAGCGACAGTCATGAGCGCCCCTAGTCGACAGAGTTGCGTACTAATTTCTAAGGCGCCAAATTTGACAAACTCTTAGGCAACCTGTACATATTCTTCATGCATTAATTATATTTTCATAGTAATATTCATTTCTCGGCGGGTTTTACTATTATCTCGGGATAAATTTTTTAACTTGGGGCGCGTTTCCGAAAGGGGGCGCCCCCTGCCGGGGGCGCCCCTCCTGACCGGCGCCCCAAGCGACCGCTTGGTTCGCATGCGCCTAGGACCGGCTCTGCATCAAATGCCTCAAGAACATTATGATACACAGAAACAAAATACGATAGATTTGCGTGGATGCTGCCAAAAAGACAAAAAGAAGGCTTTGGCGTTATATTTACCTATTGCTTAAACGTAAAATGATTGTTTTTTACTAATCAGTAAGTATGGAGAAAAAAATGATTTACATTACCAACTATAATTTTTTTATAGCTTTGATACCTACTCATATTAATACTTACCCAACTAATATTTCATAACGATTATGAATAAATTATCATACTTAGGAAGATTTAAAAAAAAAAAAAAAAAAAAAAACGGCGCTTCGCGCCTTGCAAGGGGGCAAGCCCCCTGGACCCCTGGTTACCTCTATTTACATACTTCGGACGAAATTATTGAAACACAGAATGTGTTTGCGTTGTCGCGCAACCAAGTGACAACCAAACAAGCGTCATTGTTTACTATTCATTTATAACATCAATTTATATAGTTATAGTATGAAACTACGAAAATTGCGTTGTTAAAAAATCAAGCCTGGCTGGGATTCAAACCCACAACCTTCGTCTCACGAAAAAAAAAAAAAAAAAAAAAAAAAAAAAAAAAAAAAAAAAAAAAAATTCAGGCCTGGCCGGGATTTGAACCCACGACCTTCGTCTCACGAGAAAAAAAATTTTTTTTTCAGGCCTGGCCGGGATTCGAACCCACGACCTCTCGCTTCCCGTCACACATTTCGTTCCCATCCCGCGTTCCATTTTCGGCTAGTTAGTCCATGGCTAAAACACATTCTGTGTTAAAACAGAGAAAATGTTGACTTACTTACCTGGTACTGTAAATCCGATGAAGAACAACTATCACAATTAACGGGTAAAATCAACTGAGGTGGGAAAGGAAAATAATGAACAACTGGGGAAAAACTTTGATGGCAAGGAAAGAACCACTTGATCCGTTCAGGGAACGATTCACTATGAGATATGAGACGAAGAGGCATATCATATCAGCCTTAGAAGATTTGAACTTTGGAAAACTCAAAGTCCAAAATTAGTGGCACTCCTGGGGTTGCCTTCCACTACGTCAACCCCCCCACAGCATCGCCAGAAGGGATGGTAGTTCACTGAATCTCCCCGCTCAACCCCCGCCTCGCTTTGAAACGCCGCCTCTTCAAAGCTCAACCGATTCTTATCATGTCTTCTAGGTTTTTTTTTTTTTACTTTCCTTACTTAACCCGAAGGGTGAAGAGAAAGTCTTGCAATCACCCTGAAAATCATTTCTGAAACTCATACTAGGATGGGTACTTTGTTCAACCTGAAACCATATTTATACGTTTCTTGAAAATGTATGTATGTGTGTGTTGTGTATGTAACTCGTGTAAGCGATTGCGACCTTACGTTACGACATAAATAAATACCAATTTCGGGGTTGGGATTTTGTTGAAAAATCAGCTTCAAATGATCATTTTTAGGGGGTTAATAATATCAGAATAGGCAAAAAACGTCGTTTTTAGCACTTTTTTCCTTTTCTCCTAAATGGCTCAAGGGATTCTCTTGAAATTCACAGGAGTTATTCTACAGGAAAATACTCTGAGGGCAGTAATTAGCAAAAAAACCTTCAAAAATAGGTGAAAAACGCCATTTATAGCCCCTTTTTAGCACCTGTTTGGTATTTCCTCCATTATGGCCACTAAAAGATGCAAAAGAACTATCCTTTTATCTTGTCAGTGTTTTGTTCCATTTCCGAAGGGTGGAGTCGTAAAAAAATCCTGTACTTGAAAATCAAACAATTGAATAACAACCGTGTGGGGTATCACTCCAGTCACTTTTGTGGAAAGATACCACACAAATTTAGATTAGATTTGGAATGCAGAACTATCAAAATTGAGGAACCAGAAGAATGATATTAAATTAGAATAAAATAGATTTTTAAATTAGAACAAAATTATTCGAACGAGATCTGAGAAGCGAATGAATTTTTATTGTTTAGATAATCCTAGTTACCAGTAAGACATGCCGTCGTGCCATGCCATGCCGGTCACTGGTTGTAATTAAATAATGAAATAAAAAACTGAAGACAAAAATAAAATAAATATCGACGATCTTGCTGTAGGTAGGTCCCCACAAACCCCATCCTTCTAATATGTGATCCATCATGATAGCATCCATGTAAAATGAATACAAGTAAGAAAAGTAGTGTGACGCCTCGCACCAGATGTGTTTTTTTAAATTTTTTTTATAGCACATTTCAACAATTTCATTTGAACCGGGGTAGGCCATATAGGTTCGGGGGCGGTCAATGTATTTTTCAATTTGTTAGATATCGATAGGAAAAATATTTATAGGGGCATCTAGGGATGGGTGGGGGTGGTTCAGGCAGCTCCCTCCACCATCCCTACACATTTATCCAATGTCTGAAGAAATCCAAAATGACTTGACTCAATTACTCATTATGAACTGAAAATAGTTTTTGAAGTGAAGAAAAGTACTGACGATGCTTCAAGCGAAATAGTGATGAGTATCCTGTTCCCATTTAGTTCAGTAGTGGTAGGGGGTTGAGTATTCAAAATTAGGTTACCTCATTAAATTGCTTCATACCACCCGGAAAAGTAGTGCCTGATGATGGTGGGGGTGGGGGGGGATGCATCTAGAGCTCTATCTTAGTTCGTTGCTAATTGTTGAACAAATTATGTCACAATATTAGTATTGATGTTGAATTTGTTTTATCTTAATCCGGCCATTCACGATCGCTCCAACGCACCAAACGGAGCGGCATCACTCCAAAACCGATAGGGAATAAGGAAACTCTGATGGAGCAGCGTGGCGCGGTCGCCGGAGTCGAATATTTGACCCGCCCAAAATCCAATTGCTCCGCTCCATTTGGAGCACGGAGCGGAGCGATCGTGAATGGGGGACACTAGGATTTGCGCGAGGTTACAGTCTTATCAGAAAGTGAGGGATTCGACGTTTGGTCGGCATTTAGCCAACCGAAAAGATGCGCTTATTGAAATCAGGGTGCTTTGGAAGTCACTAATTTTCGATTTTTAGCTCATTTTATTGAAATTTAAGAACAAGTTTTGAATTATTTTAATTTTTATGGCGAACGAACTTTTTTTTTTTTTTTTTTTTTTTAATAGTATTAGCAATACAAATTGATTCCGGAATGTCAGTAATTTTTTCCCTAATAAGCGATTTTGAACTTATTTCTTCAGAGTCTACCTATAGGTGGCGGAAGCTTTGTTTTCACTTTCGAGTGATGAAAAATTTTTCGTCTCCAAAATCAAAATTTCCACTCGCATTTTGCGTTTTAGACCATTCTGAACAACTTTCGTTTCGTGTGTGTGTGTGTGTGTGTGTGTCCGTGTGTCTGCAGATCCTCTGTAACAAGCCTAATTCATACGGTTTTCATCCGATTTTGATGAAATTTTCAGGGAATGTGCGAGTCCCCTATGAGTTTCAATGCTGACCAATTTATACATCATTCTGGGCATGCGCAAACGTAAAATCCACTAAGCATCATATTCTCAGGTTTTAGTGGTCCGATCGACCCCAAATTTTCAGGGTAGTTGGGGAAGAACGGTCTGATAATCTCGTATCAATTTCAACGCAATAGTATTATTAGTAGCTACTGCGCATGCTCAAACGTGAAATCCTTATAACAAGCCTAATTCATACAGTTTTAATCCGATTTTGATGAAATTTTCAGGGAATGTACGGGTTAGGGTGTAGATGGTCCCCTATGAGTTTCATTGCTCACCAAATAATACATCACTCTGCGCATGCGCAAACTTAAAATCCACTAAGCGCCATTTTCTCAGGTTCTAGTCGTCAGATCTAGTTCAAATTTTCAGGGTAGTCGGAGAATGCCGGTTTAATAATCGCATATCGATTTCAACTCGATCGTGTCATTATTGTATCGTCTATAAATTAGCGCGACAGACCGGCAATACATGTCAACTAACCTTTTGAAGATGTTGATGTCTGCGGAAATATGTCCCGTGGCGTTGTAACAAGCTCCTTAGGAGGAAGCATCAGACCCAAAGGACAAGATGGGGTCAAGATGTTAAGGATGCCTTAAAAAAAGAATTCCAAGCGGAAATAGCAAGCAATTCATGCCCCTCCCTCTCAAAAGTGAGACAAATTGCTAAAAAACTCTCGCGACGTTTTCCCCAGTTGATGGATAAAACTCCTAAAAAAATTAAAGCTATGATTATTAACATGCAGAAAAAGTGTTGATTTTGGGTATATTAATGTTGAAAATTGTTCAGGGGAGAGCAGGGTTAGCATGTATTTTCGTTTCTGATGTTTTTCATTTTTTAGTTTAGAATTTTTTGATCGGAGTAATTTATAAGTAGAAATCTTGGCAATAAAAATTCGTAAGAATTATTTCAAAATGTCTCTCAGTTTTTCTTGTATCCCTATTCAACTGTTCCACTTCAAGATACGCCATTAAATCCCACCATTGGATTTTATTCTAATTTACTGAGGTAAAACACAGAAAACCCTTAGGATTAAGAATCAACTATAGATGTTTTATTTGTAATCAATTGGAATAAATTTTGATAGTCGCTTTAATGGTTAAACAACCAACTGCAAAATTAGAAACAATAAAAATTTCATCAGTCCATGTTGACGGATTATAATGAGCGATCATTTGATGTCATAATTGGTGGCTCAATTACCTTCAGTATATAAATCATCTTTTTGTAGTACCAGATTTAAACTCGAAATTTAGTCCATACCCAATTCTGCTTCAGCCTTGTCAAGGTGATCACCATGGTATCTCTACATCAATCATCAATGAAAATTAAATCATCATCAATGAAAATTTCAATTTTCGTCCCTGAATCAACCTTAAATATTGAAGCCATTTTTGAGGAAAAACAACGAATGGAACTAAAATTATAGGAATATGTCTTAGTGGTTAATATAATTTTAGTTAGGGTTTTAGATTGTTAAAATTCAAAGTTTTTTCCAAGTGTTTACGCTGCTCAGAAACTTATCTAATAACAGAGCCACTTGAAAAATGAAAAGATTTTAACATTGTACCTAAAACTCTGATCTTAAATACTCTAATCTCAATTTTAACCAGGAAAATCCTGAACATTTACCTTTAGAATACCATGGGGGAATATAAACTTAAATTCATAAATTTGATACCTACATCTGAAATCAAACATTCTCGAAAATCTATTTTTATTTGAAAAATGATAATAATGATGAATTTGTTTGTTTTTTTTGTTTTTTTTCATTTGTCATATGTCCAAAAATAAGTATTATTTAATTAAAACAGAATGTGAAAATGTATAAATTTTATAAAAGGGTTAAATTCCAAGAACATTAAAAAATTTCGAGTGGCTGGTAGGCTCCCTTTTTGTTTTAAACTTATTCTTTTTTGGTTGACACATACCTACAGAAAAGTTTACATTAGAATTAAATTTATTTCATTTTCTTACGAGATCCATTCAGTTTCAAACATGGGTCTATTAAAAATGTTAATGTGTTACACGTTGGTCTCCCTCCACTTCACCTCCCAATGGAAAACTAGGAACTTCAAGGTTCGTTACATAAGTAAACCCAAATCGGGATCGAACAAAAAGAGAATCATAAAAATCGATTGATAATTATAGCTTGATCAACGCTCTATGGGATCAATACTTACCCCCTCCACTCTCCCTCCCAATGGAAAATTCGGAACTCCAAGGTTCTTTCCATGACTGGACTGAAGGAGGGGGATCGAAAAAAAAAAAAATCACAAAAATAGGATTAAAGTTAAAGCGTGGACAACGCTCTAAAGGATCAATACTTATCCCCTCCACTCCCCCTCCAAATGGAAAATTCGAAACTTCAAGATTCGTTGCATAACTAGACTGATACGAGGATCGAACAAAAACAGAATCATAAAAATCGATTGATAATTATAGCTTGGACAACGCTCTAAGGGATCAATACTTACCCCCTCCACTCTCCCTCCCAATAGATAATTCGGAACTTCAAGATTCATTGCATAATTAGACTGAAATCGAGATCGAACAAAAACAGAATCATAAAAATCGATTGATAATTATAGCTTGGACAACGCTCTAAGGGATCAATACTTACCCCCTCCATTTACACTCCCAATGGATAATTCGGAACTTCAAGATTCATTGCATAACTAGACTGGAATCTGGATCGAACAAAAAAAGAATCATAAAAATCTATTGATAATTATAGCTTGAACAACGCTCTAAGGGATCAATGTTTCCCCCCCCCACTCTCCCTCCCAATGGATAATTCGGAACTTCAAGATTCATTGCATAACTAGACTGGAATCTGGATCGAACAAAAAAAGAATAATAAAAATCGATTGATAATTATAGCTTGGACCACGCTCTAAGGGATCAATACTAACCCCCTACCCTCTCCCTCCCAATGGATAATTCGGAACTTCAAGATTTATTGCATAACTAGACTGAAATCGGGATCGAACAAAAACAGAGTCATAAAAATCGATTGATAATTATAGCTTGGACAACGCTCTAAGGGAAATACTTACCTACCCCCCCCCTTCCCCTCCCAATGGAAAATTAGGAACTTCAAGGTTCGTTACATAAGTAAACTCAAATCGGGATCGAACAAAAAAAGAATCATAAAAATCTATTGATAATTATAGCTTGGACAACGCTCTAAGGGATGAATACTTACCCCCTCCCCTTCCCCTCCCAATGGAAAATTAGGAACTTCAAGGTTCGTTACATAAGTAAACTCAAATCGGGATCGAACAAAAAAAGAATCATAAAAATCGATTGATAATTATAGCTTGGACAACGCTCTGAGGGATCAATACTTACCCCCCCCCCCCCCACTCTCCCTCCCAATGGATAATTCGGAACTTCAAGTTTCATTGCATAACTAGACCGAAATCGGGATCGAACAAAAAAAGAATCATAAAAATCGATTGATAATTATAGCTTGGACAACGCTCTAAGGGATGAATACTTACCCCCCCCCCCTTCCCCTCCCAATGGAGAATTAGGAACTTCAAGGTTCGTTACATAAGTAAACTCAAATCGGGATCGAACAAAAAAAGAATCATAAAAATCGATTGATAATTATAGCTTGGACAACGCTCTAAGGGATCAATACTTACCCCCTCCCCTTCCCCTCCCAATGGAAAGTTAGGAACTTCAAGATTCGTTACATAAGTAAACTCAAATCGGGATCGAACAAAAAAAGAATCATAAAAATCGATTGATAATTATAGCTTGGACAACGCTCTAAGGGATGAATACTTACCCCCTCCCCTTCCCCTCCCAATGGAAAGTTAGGAACTTCAAGATTCGTTACATTAGTAAACTCAAATCGGGATCGAACAAAAAAAGAATCATAAAAATCTATTGATAATTATAGCTTGGACAACGCTCTAAGGGATCAATACTTACCCCCCCCCCCCCCCCACTCTCCCTCCCAATGGATAATTCGGAACTTCAAGATTCATTGCATAACTAGACCGAAATCGTGATCGAACAAAAAAAGAATCATAAAAATCGATTGATAATTATAGCTTGGACAACGCTCTGAGGGATCAATACTCATTGCATAACTAGACCGAAATCGGGATCGAACAAAAAAAGAATCATAAAAATCGATTGATAATTATAGCTTGGACAACGCTCTAAGGGATGAATACTTACCCCCTCCCCTTCCCCTCCCAATGGAAAGTTAGGAACTTCAAGATTCGTTACATAAGTAAACTCAAATCGGGATCGAACAAAAAAAGAATCATAAAAATCTATTGATAATTATAGCTTGGACAACGCTCTAAGGGATCAATACTTACCCCCCCCCCCCCCCACTCTCCCTCCCAATGGATAATTCGGAACTTCAAGATTCATTGCATAACTAGACCGAAATCGGGATCGAACAAAAAAAGAATCATAAAAATCGATTGATAATTATAGCTTGGACAGCGCTCTACGGGATGAATACTTACCCCCCCCCCCTTCCCCTCCCAATGGAAAATTAGGAACTTCAAGGTTCGTTACATAAGTAAACTCAAATCGGGATCGAACAAAAACAGAATCATAAAAATCGATTGATAATTATAGCTTGGACAACGCTCTAAGGGATCAATACTTACCCCCTACCCTCTCCCTCCCAATGGATAATTCGGAACTTCAAGATTTATTGCATAACTAGACTGAAATCGGGATCGAACAAAAACAGAATCATAAAAATCGATTGATAATTATAGCTTGGACAACGCTCTAAGGGATGAATACTTACCCCCTCCCCTCCCCCTCCCAATGGAAAATTAGGGTCTTCAAGGTTCGTTACATAAGTAAACTCAAATCGGTATCGAACAAAAAAAGAATCATAAAAATCTATTGATAATTATAGCTTGAACAACGCTCTAAGGGATCAATACTTACCCCCCCCCCCCCCCCACTCTCCCTCCCAATGGATAATTAGGAACTTGAAGGTTCGTTACATAAGTAAACTAAAATCGGGATCGAACAAAATAAAAATCATAAAAATCGATTAATAATTATAGCTTGGACAACGCTCTAAGGGATCAATGTTTACCCCCTCTACTCTCCCTCCCAATGGAAAATTCGGAACTTCAAGATTCATTGCATAACTAGACTGAAATCGGGATCGAACAAAAACAGAATCATAAAAATCGATTGATAATTATAGCTTGGACAACGCTCTAAGGGATGAATACTTACCCCCTCCCCTTCCCCTCCCAATGGAAAATTAGGAACTTCAAGGTTCGTTACATAAGTAAACTCAAATCGGGATCGAACAAAAAAAGAATCATAAAAATCTATTGATAATTATAGCTTGGACAACGCTCTAAGGGATCAATACTTACCCCCCCCCCCCCCCCCTCCCCCTCCCAATGGATAATTCGGAACTTCAAGATTCATTGCATAACTAGACCGAAATCGGGATCGAACAAAAAAAGAATCATAAAAATCGATTGATAATTATAGCTTGGACAACGCTCTAAGGGATGAATACTTACCCCCCCCCTCCCCTTCCCCTCGCAATGGAAAATTAGGAACTTGAAGGTTCGTTACATAAGTAAACTATAATCGGGCTCGAACAAAAAAAGAATCATAAAAATCGATTGATAATTAGAGCTTGGACCACGCTCTAAGGGATCAATACTTACCCCCTACCCTCTCCCTCCCAATGGATAATTCGGAACTTCAAGATTTATTGCATAACTAGACTGAAATCGGGATCGAACAAAAACAGAATCATAAAAATCGATTGATAATTATAGCTTGGACAACGCTCTAAGGGATGAATACTTACCCCCTCCCCTTCCCCTCCCAATGGAAAATTAGGAACTTCAAGGTTCGTTACATAAGTAAACTCAAATCGGGATCGAAACAAAAAAAGAATCATAAAAATCGATTGTTAATTATAGCTTGAGCAACGCTCTAAGGGATCAATACTTACCCCCCCCCCCACTCTCCCTCCCAATGGATAATTCGGAACTTCAAGATTCATTGCATAACTAGACCGAAATCGGGATCGAACAAAAAAAGAATCATAAAAATCGATTGATAATTATAGCTTGGACAACGCTCTAAGGGATGAATACTTACCCCCTCCCCTTCCCCTCCCAATGGAAAGTTAGGAGAATCATAAAAATCGATTGATAATTATAGCTTGGACAACGCTCTAAGGGATGAATACTTACCCCCTCCCCTTCCCCTCCCAATGGAAAGTTAGGAACTTCAAGATTCGTTACATAAGTAAACTCAAATCGGGATCGAACAAAAAAAGAATCATAAAAATCGATTGATAATTATAGCTTGGACAACGCTCTAAGGGATCAATACATACCCCCCCCCCCCCCACTCTCCACCCTCCCAATGGATAATTCGGAACTTCAAGATTCATTGCATAACTAGACCGAAATCGGGATCGAACAAAAAAAGAATCAGAAAAATCTATTGATAATTATAGCTTGGACAACGCTCTAAGGGATGAATACTTACCCCCTCCCCTTCCCCTGCCAATGGAAAATTAGGAACTACAAGGTTCGTTACATAAGTAAACTATAATCGGGATCGAACAAAAACAGAATCATAAAAATCGATTGATAATTATAGCTTGGACAACGCTCTAAGGGATCAATACTTACCCCCTACCCTCTCCCTCCCAATGGATAATTCGGAACTTCAAGATTCATTGCATAACTAGACTGAAATCGGGATCGAACAAAAACAGAATCATAAAAATCGATTGATAATTATAGCTTGGACAACGCTCTAAGGGATGAATACTTACCCCCTCCCCTTCCCCTCCCAATGGAAAATTAGGAACTTCAAGGTTCGTTACATAAGTAAACTCAAATCGGGATCGAACAAAAAAAGAATCATAAAAATCTATTGATAATTATAGCTTGAACAACGCTCTAAGGGATCAATACTTACCCCCCCCCCCCCCCCCCCCCCACTCTCCCTCCCAATGGATAATTCGGAACTTCAAGATTCATTGCATAACTAGACCAAAATCGGGATCGAACAAAAAAAGAATCATAAAAATCGATTGATAATTATAGCTTGGACATCGCTCTAAGGGATGAATACTTCCCCCCCCCCCCCTTCCCCTCCCAATGGAAAATTAGGAACTTGAAGGTTCGTTACATAAGTAAACTATAATCGGGATCGAACAAAATAAAAATCATAAAAATCGATTAATAATTATAGCTTGGACAACGCTCTAAGGGATCAATGTTTACCCCCTCTACTCTCCCTCCCAATGGATAATTCGGAACTTCAAGATTCATTGCATAACTAGACTGAAATCGGGATCGAACAAAAACAGAATCATAAAAATCGATTGATAATTATAGCTTGGACAACGCTCTAAGGGATGAATACTTACCCCCTCCCCTTCCCCTCCCAATGGAAAATTAGGAACTTCAAGGTTCGTTACATAAGTAAACTCAAATCGGGATCGAACAAAAACAGAATCATAAAAATCTATTGATAATTATAGCTTGGACAACGCTCTAAGGGATCAATACTTACCCCCCCCCCCCCCCCCCCCCCCCCCCCACTCTCCCTCCCAATGGATAATTCGGAACTTCAAGATTCATTGCATAACTAGACCGAAATCGGGATCGAACAAAAAAAGAATCATAAAAATCGGATGGGAAATGTAGCTTGGACAACTCTTGAAGATGTCAGTAATTCCTTCTTCCCTTCCCCATCCTTAAGAAAATTTCGAAATCCCTGCTGGTTTGCGTCAAGGATAACATCTTAGCCGATGTAGCATGAGATTGGAGTGTGAGATGTAAAACCTTTGGACACTACCATTTAGTTTACCAATCTGATGATTGTTTACATGAGGAGCGCGGATCAGCTTCCAGACTCGGACCATGTTCATATACCAAGGGAGCGCTTACCATGTTCTGCCTATATAATATATATTTTTTCTCAAGGAGCAGGGTTTATACGGGGAGCGCGTACCAGGTTCCCCATAGATATATATATATATATATATATATATATATATATATATATATATACGAGGGTAGTGACCAAGCTAGCCTTGTGGTTTTTTATTGATTATTGTATACAATTACAATATACAATTAATATTGTAGTTCAAAATTAACAACACGTTTCGGCTCTGGATCTGAGCCCTATTCATGTGTATCTAGAGAATTGAAGAAACAAAGATAGAGAGATAATGTGATAGAGAGATTACATTGTTTGTTCGTCTTTTCTATTAATATTTTTTAATTATTAATTCTTAAGCAAAGTATCTACCTATACACCAACTACAGGTACTATTAGTAGAGTAAGTATCAACAAACTACCATCACCAACACTACTCATCCGCCATTTTGCAATGCCATCCCGTCAGTAGTATACACAATTGTAATGTTGTTTATATTTCCGAGTTGATGGGAACCAGTGTTTCTATTTTCTGTAAGCTATTTACAATGCATAGTCATTATCAGTAACTACCTCTCAAGGCAATATGTAAGTACCTACCAAAAACTAAATTCTTACATAATTTATGTAATAACAATCCGTCCTCTATCACATTTTTTTGTTTCTTAAGTTCTCTAGATACACATGAATAGGGCTCAGATCCAGAGCCGAAACGTCGTTGTTAATATGGAATAATAAAAACTACATTTAGCTAACCACAAGACTAGCTTGGTCACTACCTAAAAAAAACCCTCGTTTATATCGAATTTTCCTACAAGTCAACAAGATTTTCCTGAATTATATATATATATATATATATATATATATATATATATATATATATATATATATATATATATATATAGTACCAAAACCGCTGATCTATCTTTATTTCTGCTGAATCAGCCCACCGAGGCTATATATAAGCTTGATTCCCCCACCGTTCGAGTCAGTCTCGTTGCTCCGCCCGTACGCTACGTATCTCCGTTCCGTTTTCCTTATTCAAACTTCTGTTCCGTCGGTTCCAAATAAAGAAAGTGCTTTTTAAAAACTCTTTTCTCTCGGGACCCGACGTAACTGGTGCAGTCGCTGTAGGACACACCGATTCTCGGATTTTCTCGGACTATTCGGAAATCTCTGTTTCAACAGTTAAGGTGTGTCGAAGAACCCCGCGCTCAACAGAACCGGAGTGCACACGGATACGGCAAAGACTTCTACGATCTACGGGATACGGACTCCTGAAGAAGATGTTGAGGCTGTAAGTAACTTCAATCTACAATTTTTCATCAGTTCAGCTCACATCGCTTCAGTTAGGTTAAACATCGACTGGATACCGTTGTGTTGAGGTAAATACAAAAGAATATTGTATTTCCTCCTCCCCAGCGATCAAAGTAGATTTAAAAGACCGCACCCTGGTCTTAGGTTAAACATCGACTGGATACCGTCGTGTTGACGTAAATACAAAGGAATATTGTATTTCCTCCTCCCCAGCGATCAACGTAGATTTAAAAGACCGCACCCTGGTCTCTCCAATTTAAAGGCCGTACCCTGGTCATTTACAAGAATTATTCTTAAGGACCGCACCCTGGTCTCATCAATTTAAAATATTCAAAGACCGTACCCTGGTCAAATAAATAATTTTTAAAGACCATACCCTGGTCAAATAAATAATTTCTAAAGACCATACCCTGGTCGAATAAATAAATTTTAAGGACCGTACCCTGGTCAAATAAATCATTTTTAAGGACCGTACCCTGGTTCCCAAATATAATTATTATAAACCGTCAGAGTACCTACTGAATACTCGTACTCTAAGAACTTCATTAATCAACTTTAATCAAAATTCTGAAAAATTCCTAAGGCCAAGGAACCAAAACCCCTAACCAGCTTTTGGGATTGGAGTAGGTTACGCAGACTCCACAGAAGCATGGACCTAGGCGATATCCCACTTCCACCTGGACCAGCACCTCCAGTTAATGCAGCTGCTCTACTGCAAAGAGCATTAAACCCGATTCCTGAGGAACCTCCAAGAATTCCGATCCAACCAGATCCGATTCCGGTAGCACCTCTACCTGAACCTCAACGGCCGCCCCAGCAGCCTCCAGAATTCCGTAGGGAATATAATAGATTGATTCCCGAATTCAACGGAGAACCATTAATACTAGCAAAATTCCTAAAACAATGTGATAAGATATATCTAAGGTTTTATAATCATGTTGATAGAGATGATTTCCAGAACGATGTGATCCTAGGTGTGATTACGTCTAAACTAGGGTCATCAGTAGCTGAAAAAATCTATGTCAACACGATAGATACATACCCAGAACTTAGGAAAGCATTAATTCAAACTTATAGCGATAAGCGTGATACTTACACTTTACTTTCACAATTAAGCGCAATGAAACAATCCCCGCATGAAGATTGTTTCAGTTTTCATGATCGTATATGTCTAATCCTTAATTCGCAGGTGGCTATCTTCAATTGAATATGCGTGAGTATGCTCAGATTTTATCGGAATACATGCGAAATTACGCTCTAAGGGTATTCGTGCACGGTATTTCCGAACCGTTAGGAAGCCTACTTAGAACCCAAAATCCAACCAACTTGGGCATGGCTCTATCCATGCTAACTAATGATTTCAATTTAAAACCCAAAGATAAATCTTCCTCCTTCAGACCCACTCAACAAAGCTCGCCACCAGCACGGGTGACGAACGGTAATCAGCCAGGTGCTGCATCAGCAAACCGGATGATGCCGGACTAATTATCAATTCCAGCCGAAGTCTCCCCAACAATATGCTCCGCACTTCACGCCAAAATATAATACAACTCAAAACGTTCAACAGTCCACTCACTCACAAAATCAGCCCGGTTTGAATAGAAATCCGAATTCAAAATCCCAAAATTCAGCAAAACCTAATTATCCGCAAAATCAGGCGAAAAATCCAAATTGGTCCCAAAATCGATTGAGTAAGAACAAAAGTGTCGTACCGATGTCCATTTCGACCAAAAACACCAATCTCAACATGATTGAGAATCCTGAGCCACCAGAAAACATTCAAGGACCATTTTTTGATAATCAGAACGCCCAATATTGTGATTCAACCCTCATGAATACGGATGTTCAATATGAACATCAATACAACGATCCAGAGATGGATCAGATGAGTTATGAATTCGGGAATATGCTCACGGAAAATTCCAATGAAAACGACACAGGTTACCAAACCGATCCTTTTTTAGAGGAAATGAGCCTCACGAAATTATCGAACTCTTAAACTTTCCAAATCCTCAAGGTAGACTTCCGTATATAATAATGCCGAAAACAAATCTTAAAATATTAATAGATACGGGTGCTACCAGAAGTTTCATTAATCCCGAAATTGCCTACAAATATTTCCCTTCAAAAATTCAACCAGACTCAGGATTAGTAAGAACGGCGCATGGCATCTCACAGTTCAACCAAAGTGCGCTAGTACCTTGCGGAGAATTATTCAACTCATATGGACTGAACCTTCCGTTCATCATGTTTAAATTTTATGACGAATTTAACATGCTTATCGGAACAGATCTCTTACTATTCCTTGAAGCCGATGTGAAATGCAGAAAAAGAATACTTAAAACCCCCAATATAACCCTGGAATTGTTTTTCACAAACACTAACGCGAAAAATTCAGATAATATTCCGGAAGTAGGATCCTATCAGATTGCTGCAAGAACCATCCAACAAGTAAAAATTAAATTGAAAAATATAGAAAATGGCGAAGCCATCATTCCTAGAACGAAGTAAGGAGACATAGAAATTCCCCAATGCTTAGATCTAGTGAATAACTCTTATGCACATGTTCATGTTATGAATCCGACCGAAAAACCTCTAGATTTTAGGCGAAACGAACCCATCATAGGCGAACCTGTCTTTGATAACCTTTTTCTTGAAAGCGAATCCACTGATCAACCTTCGGCTCCTAATCAGTCAAAAATTGAAACTAAACCTAGGCTAGACCTAACTAAACTACGTCTAGACCATATGAATGAGGAAGAGAAACAAGAAATTCTAAAACTACTAAAAGAATATTCTGACCTGTTCCATTCTGACGATCAACCTTTAACTTTCACTAATCACGTAAAGCACCACATACGAACTTCTGACGAGATACCGATTTACACCAAACCTTACAGATACCCGAACGTGTACAAAGACGAAGTTAAAAGACAGATTAACGACATGTTAAAACAAAAAATAATAAGTCCTTCAAATTCCCCTTACAATGCTCCATTATGGGTAGTACCAAAAAAGATGGATGCATCTGGACGAGCTAAATATAGACTTGTCATTGATTATAGAAAACTAAACGAACGGACGATATCAGACAAAGTCCCTCTACCAAACATCACGGACTTATTAGACAAACTTGGACGATGCCAATACTTTAGTACTCTTGACTTGGCCTCTGGATTCCATCAAATGGAATTAGATGAATCGTCAATCCCGAAAACTGCTGAAGGAGTTAAACCAAACCCGGATAAGGTAGAGGCAATTGCAAAATTTCCTGTTCCTAAGACGAGAAAAGAAATAAAACAGTTTCTCGGACTTTTAGGCTATTATAGGAAATTCATACCCAACTTTGCTAAAATCACTAAACCTTTCACAGCCTGCTTAAAGAAAAATTCCAAAATCAAGTATGATAGTCACGAATATTTGGAATGCTTTGACCACTGTAGAAACCTATTGATGAACTCACCAATTTTACAATATCCCTAATTTGACAAGGAATTTAACGTAACTACAGACGCAAGTGACATAGCCGTGGGAGCCGTATTGAGCCAATATAACGATCAAAAAGCGGATTTACCGATTCATTTTGCGAGTCGAACATTATGTGATTCTGAGAGAAAACTGTCAACAATAGAAAAAGAACTTTTAGCCATCGTTTATGCCCTAAAAACATTCCGCCCATATTTATATGGACGTAAATTCACATTGTTCACCGATCACCGTCCTCTTCAATGGCTTTTCAGTTTAAAAGATTGTTCATCCAAACTATTTAGATGGCGATTAAAATTAAGCGACTATGACTTCACTATTAAATATAAACCTGGATCTGCCAATCACGTAGCCGATGCACTATGTAGAATAGAACTGAACAACAGCGATAGTCCCCAACCTAGTACGTCAAATATAGATAACATTCTAAGCGACGAGGAGGCTATGCGCGAAATAATTACAGATTTCGACAATGACCCGAATGTTCACGAAGTCGTAGACGAAATAATGGAAACCTATAGACGATCTAGGGAAGGTATCGAAAACGCTACCAATAGAGACAATCAGTCCTAGAATCGGCAGCGCCCGAACTAGATTCCATTGATACAATACACTCCAACGCCGAAGGCAATACAGCCTCCCAATTAAAGAAGGTATAGTCAACCATGGACTCAATCAAATATTAATAAAACTCGTTTCGAATAATCCCAAAATTCCAAAAATAACAAAACTATTCGGAACTAAAACTCGGATAAATGTGGAATTTTCAAAAACCAATATCAAAAATAATGTAATCGATTTTGTGAAGGAATATGTACGCCCACATATAGAATACTCCTTGTATTTCTATAGTGACGATAAGGGAGAAATTTATCAAGAATTCGCATCCGTGATGATGAGCGTCTTTAGAGAGTCAACTTTAAAAATGACTAAGTATACTGACCTTGTACAGGATGTCTCTAACGAAGATGAAGTGGAAAACATAATATCTAATTATCATATCGGGAAAACGAATCATAGAGGCATAACGGAAACATATGCAAAAATTAAAAGAACATATTTCTGGCCGAACCAAAAAGGTACGATCCAAAATTTTATCAACCGTTGCGAGACTTGTCTGGCTACAAAATACGACCGCGTACCCATTAAACCAAAATTTAATGTAACTCCAACACCCACGCGATCTTTTGAGATAGCACACATAGATAAGTTTACCTTAGATGGTGGCAAATTCCTTACCATCCTTGATGCTTTCTCGAGGTATGCTCAAGCATATCACTTAACCAGCAATTCAAGTCTTGACGTTGTAAAAAATCTGTTGACTTACTTTACCCATCACGGTATCCCGAAAATGATAATATCCGATAATGGGGCAGAATTCGATTCGTCTCTAGTAAAAGAACTCCTGAACCTTCACAAAGTAGAAATTCATTTCATTTGTAGCCAAAATCCCAATAGTAACGGAGCAATAGAAAGGTTCCACTCAACCTTAATTGAACACATCCGACTCTTCAATAACCGATCCGAATTCTCCTGTGACTCCATGGTCACAAAAGTAAAATACGCCTTAACACATTCACTGCCCATGACGCACACGTGTGCGTCATGAGCGGCCTGGCCAACAGAGCCCATGACTCACAGTGTGAGTCAAATACTCTACGATTTTCAAAGAGAGTTTACAACGAAGAGCATGGCAAGTAGGTTGTTTTCCAATAATGCAACGTGTTTGGGACAGTCTCTTGTACGGAAATGAAGTGTTGGTTCAAAGTTCAAGCGTTTCTAGCCCCTCCTTTTCAGTTGTTTGTTGTCACTCGATCGGGCCGCTTGTTCTTCGTAGTTTTGGGTTATTTTCTCGGTTTTTTCGATTCAAAGTGATCATGGATTATAAAAAAAAGACTGTATTGAGTGATGAAGAACTATTACGAATTTTGGAAGAAGATTCGGAAGATGATGTTGAGTATTTGGAGGACGAGGAAGACGTAAGTCATGACCGCACCGAACAGGTTAGTGATTCATTTCATTTCCCTTCAAATTTTGATGATTGTGAGCCGGTACAAAGAGATAATGAAACGACAGGTGATGTAACATCTGAAATTATTGACATTTCTTCTCTTCCAATTGTATTTGAGGATGTGGATATGATTCAATCGTCGCCAACGCCGGGAACTTCAGCCGATTTTTCCGTCCCACCTATTCGTTGTCCATCGCCAATACAGGGAACGTCCGCTAATTTTTCCGTTTCACCTGCTCGTTGTCCATCTCCACCATCGCCATCATCAGTTGTTGAAACTGATGAATCATCAGAATCTGAGGAAGATAGTAATGAAAGCGGAATATGGTACTCTTCTCGGCCAAACGTACAAAAAATAAAATTTACTGGCCAACAAAAACTCAATATTACACCTGCTCCTACTACTCCCATTGACTTTTTCAACATTTTTTTCAATAATTCCTTTTTAGAACTGTTAGTGGAAAAAATGATCGAATATGCTGTGATTGTTTTACATGAGACTTCAACAAGCGAGGCGCGAATTACACGCTGGAAACATGTAACAACAGAGGAGCTAAAAACATTTCTTGGGCTGTTATTCCATATGGGGATGATTCGGATGAATCGCATAAATGACTGTTGGAGAACCCACTATTTATTCCCACATGCCGTATTTGCCCCGTACATGAGTAGGAATAGATTCTTACTCCTTCTAAGGGTTTTGAATTTTGACAATAACAAAGAAGATGATAATTTGCGAAAGATTCGCACCTTGATTGAGTTTTTCAATTCAACCCTGGAGAGCACATATGACCCTGGAAAGGAACTATCATTAGACGAGTCGATGGTCCACTGGCGGGGGCGGCTTCGTTTTCGCCAATTTATTAAAAATAAAAGACACAAATACGGATGTAAACTATATTGTGTAACCTCCTCTAAAGGCCTAGTTCAAAGGCTGTTGCTGTATCAAGGATCGTCAGATAATGAGGTGGGAGGAGTAAACCACAGATCAAAAGTCGTCCATCACCTAATGAATCTTAGAAAAAATGTAGGGCACAGTGTTTATATGGATAATTATTACAATAGTGTCCCACTTGCTGAAGAGCTTTTGAGGGAAGGGGTCTATTGCACTGGGACCCTACAATCCAACAGGAAGGGAAATCCTCCTGAAGTGGTGCAAAAAAAGTTGAAAAGGGGTGAAAGTATTTCTCGTTACACCAAAAGTGGAGTATGCGTAACAAAGTGGAAAGACAAAAGAGATGTGTTGGCATTGTCATCAGAGTTTCCAGGAGACATGGTTGAAGTAGGATCCAAGAAAAAGCCCAAAATGATTGTTGAATATAATAAGTTTATGTCAGGGGTGGACAGACATGATCAGTTACTTGCTTATTATCCTTCAACACATAAGACTATGCGGTGGTATAAAAAGCTAGGGATTCATATATTCCAAATGATGATGATAAATGCCCAATTATTATGTAACGAATTTGGACCTAAAATCAACGGATACGACTTCAGATTGACAATTTGCGAAGCCCTTCTTCCTTACAAGCCACCTCCTATGAGGCCTTTGAGTTGTGACATGCACGTTCCAGATGAAGTGGAAAAGGTTGACAAGGGAAAACGTAAAGTGGCAAAACGTAAACGTTGTAAGCAGTGTTACAAAAATGGAATTCGTAAAGATTCAAACTACTTTTGTCCAGACTGTCCAGACAAACCAGGATTGTGTTTGAAACCTTGCTTCCGAGAATATCATCAAAATTTACAGTGAAAAGTGAATTTATGTATTTTATTTGATATATGTTGTATTTTTGCATCATGATTGATGTACTTTTATCATATTTTTTTTATATATTCCCATAATATGTTGGTGGCAGTTCTTTTATTATATATTGTTTCAGTATTTTTTAAATTACTTATTTGCATAAATATAATAAATGTGCTAAACGATTACACCTCGAAACACAAGGACCGAATAGCCAGGTTATATTCCGAAATTCATAATCGCAGTTCCCGAACAAAAGAAAAAGCCATCAATAAAGCTAACGAAAATAGAGAGATTATACCAGATATTCCCGAAACCATACTTGTAAAAAACAAACAATTCATGAGCAAAACAAAAAATAATGTCTTGTGGCATGACACAATCGTTCTGATCGTGGTAGCTGTTGCCCCTATCAGTTTACATCGTGATAACCTCATCTCATTTCTGTTTTCGATAGTTTCGGTGTAAGTGAGTTTTAATTAAAAATTGACATTTTGTGGGCTAACTTGGAACATCGACTAATTCGTTCTTTCTTCGTTTTTTAGGAAGAAGAATGGAGCGGAAGTACGTCCGCCAGTTGGGTGCACGCCCGTATCGGAACTATGCCCAAGATAAGTTGGAGACAGCTCTCGAACAAGTTGCCAACGACCGGTCACTTAGGGACGTATCTGCCCAGCATGGAATCCCCATGGCAACCCTCTTCCGCAAATTCCGAGGCCTCCACGGGAAAGCAGTTGGGAGGCCAACGGCTCTCACCGACGTGGAAGAAAAAACTTGGCTACAGCTCTGCTGATAATGGCGGAATGGCAAAATTCGAGTCATTGTTAGAAAAGGGGTGAAGGGGGCCGAAAAAATTATGGACAACTCAAAAACCAGTATTTCAGTGATGTTTTCGGGTTCGGCCAGTGGGATCCTCTTATCTGCGATGATCTGTTAAAGAGCAGAACACCTCTATAGCACGTGGATGGAGCATGGTGCTGAGGGAGTCAGATATAATCGCACCAAGACCGGCTGGTTCAACGAGGCTGTCTTTCTGGATTGGTTCGAAAACATTGCCCTACCCAATTTCAAAACCCTCCCCAATGACGGAGCCCAAGGTGCTTATCGGAGACAACCTGGCCAGTCACATTTCACCTCACGTGATTCAGAAATGCCAAGAGCTACAAATACGGTTCATTCTGTTACCACCGAACAGCACAAACTTGTGCCACCCTCTAGATGTGTCGTTCTTTGCACCTCTAAAGGCGAAGTGGAGAAAAATATTGACGGAATACAAACAGAAAAATAGAGGGGTTGTTCCCAAAGATAGGTTTTCCTCTCTGTTCAAGCGGTTGCTGGACGACATGAGGGATCGAAGTGCTAATGACTCGCGTGGGGGTTTCAAGGCTCGTGGACTGTATCCGGTGAACCAGAAAGAGGTTTTGAAGCGGTTGCTTGGCTATAAGGCCCCTGAAGCCGAAGAAAATGGGCAGCAGTGGACAGAAACCCTGCAAGAATATTTTGGTACCTGCCATTTTCCTAGTATTATCATTATATACTGCGTATTATTTATTTGTTTAAATCTATCTTTCATTGGTTTCCTGTCACCCATAATATTTTCTTCTCCCATCTAAAGGGAGTGGTCCTTCGAGAAACAAAACTTCCCACATCAATTCTTTTGCAATAGGATTTTCAGTAATTGGTGTTCAACCACCCCACTGATTCCACCAACCGACGTTCCAACAACCTTCTGGTATTTTTTACCAGTATTCCAACTTGCTAGCAGTAATATTTACCCATGTTCTGATGGACTTTTTCTTCTTCTACTTTATGTTTTGAATATTGGCTAGGAATTTTCCGAGTAATAGCCCTTAGGTAACTAAGCCGGAATATACTCAGGCTCGGAAAAACGTTGCAGGAGGCCTAGGCCCTAGTTTACTCGGGCACCAAGCGCTTCCTAGCGAAGTGTTGTTTATAGCTGTTAGAACATCACATTAGAAAGTTCTTGCATCTTGCGGTGTCATGGCACCGCGTCCGTAATTTATTTTATTTCAACACATCGCCATCAGGAATCGCCACACCATGTTCTCTTATCACCTAACTTATCATAACCACTTGTTTATTTACGTTCGCTAGTGTTTTGATTTTTATGTGTTTTGCCGAAGTTTTGGCTAGATATCCTGATCGACAGGTTCCAGAGTCTCGAGTATTCACGGCAACTCATCAACGGTTATTGGATAGCTGGGTTCTTTTGCAGCACAGCGAGCTGAAGTTGGACAGCGTCCTACAGATGTTGGAGTGGAAGAATATGTGCTCGCTGGGGTGAGTGAGGGTCCTGCGATTTCTACTAGAAACCTTGCCACGGAGCTTCGAATTTCTCAAAAATCAGCCCTTAAAATCCGTCACCGCAATAATTTTCACCACTATGACCTAACGAAAGTCCAAGGCTTAGAAGATAATGATCACGAAAGACGAGTCCATTTCTGTCGTTGACTGCTAAATTCGGACATCGAACAGTACAATTTTTTAGAAAGATATTGTGGACTGACGAATCACTCTTTACGAGGGAGGGCATTTTCAACGTCCATAACTTGCACTGTTGGTCACAAGAAAACCCTCATGAGGTTTGGCAGGCTTTGTTCCAGCGTAGTTTTGGGTTGGTGTAATTGGAGACCGCCTGATTGGCCTCAGAGAATCTCTTTTATCAATTTAATTGTGAATCTCTCTACCTTTCTTCATTGTTTCTCAATTTAAAATTTAAAATTGACCACATAGACCGCCTTATACGTCTAAGGACACAGTAGAGATACCTACCATCCAGACAATGAGTGACCATCCACCAGATTTTCACATATCCCTTTCTAATAAATCGACGAAATACATCAACCTTGAAGGTATCTTCTAAGATGGTGATGAGGCCCCAAACAAGCAAAGATTAAGCATCCAACAATAAAATACAAGCTCTGATGAGGCCAATAAAAGGCGAAAGCACTGAGCAATAAACCATAAATATGTTAGAAGCCTTCAAAGTTTTCTCAACCCTCAAAAACCATTACCTTATACGGATAAGGCAACAACAACCCCTAAATAATTCCTTTGTTCTCAGATCGTGATGCGCGAACAGTTGCTTCGTCACAACGATGAGTGCTCAATCAAGTTCGACTAAAATCGAAAAATTGATCGGTCGCGACAATTTCGCATCCTGGAAGATGGCTATGAAAGTAGTTTTAGTTATCAAGGACCTCTGAGAAGTTATTGAGGTACCTACATTAGCAAGGGAGCCCCACTAGATATAGGTGGTAGCATAGTGAAGCCATATTACATCCACAAAGAATTAATAGTAGTAGTAGTAGACTCGTAACGTATTGAGGTTACCAACGGTTTGAAATACTGGGTGAGGACCTATAGGTATGTAGTGGTCCAGAGGGATCATGAGCAGATCCCTTATCATGTGTTAACAGTGCAGGACCCGAAAATGGTGTGCTATCAATATGAGACAGACCCTGGTGACTCAGGCAGCCCTATAGTCACGGTCAGAGATGGCAAATTGGTGCTGGTAGGGCTAGCAGGAAACTACGTCTCAGATGAGGAGGGGAACAAGACGGTATACTTTAAGCAGAGTACCGCTCTGAACATTACTCAGATCAAAGATACAAGTTTGGGAGGAGTGACGTATGAGACACTGCATCCCGAGCCAGGGAAAAAACGTTTCAAGATTCCGATGTATATCGACGAGTTTAGGAGAGCAGGAGCCAAAAAGATTCTCATCACAGGGCCTACACAAGTGGTATGTAGAGAGATATATCAGGCATTGATCCAGCACATACTAGAGACAGATGTGTCTGTTTTGGTCCTAAGCATGTGAAAATCTAATTCAAGAGCCTTGAGTGACAAGTAGTCACTCATCAAACAGCAATGAGCATGATTCTTTCCAAGGAACCTGCGATGCGGGACACTACTCATGTCATAGTTGATGAGAGCCACTGTGATGACTTGTCGACCCACTTGCTAAAGCATTGGGCTGAGAGTCATGAGGTGACAGCAGTCTCTATGCCGGCTACCCACGAGCATGCGATGAGCGATAGGAGTAATTATCTATCTTCTGACCAACTAGATAGTATCATTGAGCAGGAGATAGGTGATGGGAAGCGTATCATCCTCTTTGTACCTACAGTGACCGGAAAGACAGGAGCCATGGCCTATGTGGCCAGATATGAGTGATTTAATCCGATTCTGCTATCTAGAGAAACGTATGAGAGAGCGCAGATCCAGATGAAAGATGG
This sequence comes from Adelphocoris suturalis, assembly GCA_030762985.1. NCBI lineage: Eukaryota > Metazoa > Arthropoda > Insecta > Hemiptera > Miridae > Adelphocoris > Adelphocoris suturalis. The sequence goes on along the minus strand of CM061041.1, from coordinate 133,002,897 downwards.
CAGCCGGTCCCTCATTGTCAGCAATACAGCACCAATATTGCGGAAATGGGCTTGAATGCTGACCTGAACGTAGAGATAGACACTGGGCCCATAACCTGATAGTGATATAAATCGGGAATGGGGATAAATAATATTCAAAGAAAGAAAGGGAAATACGGGGGAGTGAGAGGAACTGGTTTTAATCAGCAAGAGAACTACTACCAGATAAGACAAGTCAAGTAAACAACTGTTCAATGGTTCTTTTGCACTTTTCAACAAAAATGAGAACTCAGTCCCAGAAATCGTACATGAAGGCGGAATTAATCACACAGAACACTATAAGATAAGTACACTCGATGAAGAAGATTATGGATGCCATAAATAGAGAGATTGGTTTGAGTTCACAGATCACTTGAAAACGCTGGACAGGGAGGAGTTGCTAGACGAAATAGCGGAAACAGACAGACCGAAAATGCGGTTCTTGAAGAATTTACTAAATATATAGAAACTTTACTACGAGAAGATGGACTCACTCGACAAGGAGTCTCTTTCGTACAGCAAGTTACGGAAATCGACTTTATTAGATAGCATTCAGAGTGTGGTGTGTGGGGTTTTACCATGGTATCAGACGTTGTCTACCCCAGAGGAGGACCCAGACAAACTTCTAACTTTGTTTCGCGACTTCTTGACCCATACTTATAGAGAAGTTTACCAATAATTCACTCCGATCGAGAAAAAGTCTCCGTCATTGTCGGACTTCACATATGGTCGTTAACTTCAGCCATTTCCACTTACTCCACATTTTTGTAGAGCCAAGGGGTGAGGCTGTAGAGATTGGATCGCAAAATTTATCAAACACCTCAAATCAGATGGAGAGTGCTGTGGACATTTTCAGAAGTATTTTCGGAAATGATCACAAGAAGACTTGGTGGCCTTCTCAAAATACTTATGTTCGCAAGATCCCAGAAGAAGGTATTTCCTGCTCAATGCCAGGGGACTCGAAAGCACGTTTTGTCGATTTGAAGATATCTGAACGAAGTGGAGGATTTCGAATCGATGAATATGTGGAGACCGGCGAATTTCCGAACCAAGATCGGATGCCGATGCACTAAGGGAGCAAGCCGCCGTACCAACTTCGCTTTACTAAAATAAATTGAAGAGAAGCTTCTGAACATTAGATGTGAACCAATCGAGCAAGCTATGAGAACAGTTTATTGGTTAGAAGACGAACTGTTTGGATCAATAGAAAGAAACTAGGCCATTGCTAGAAATGCATTAACTTTAATAGGAACTAGGTTAGCGAGTTTTAAAATTTTGGATTATACTAAAATGTATAATAGCGGTAAATATATACCAATTTTTGGGGCTGGATCGAGATATGAATATTCAGAACATTACTACCCATGTAATGTAATGTATTTTAAAAACTTTATTATTTCAATGCAATAACGACATACAGGAACTTAACACTTTTCTTTGTTTTCTGCGGGAGTGGTTCGATAGAAATACAAAAAAACAAAATACTTTAGTCGTAATTGGAGAGCAATCAGCTGGGAAAAATTATATTTGCGACTCTTTGAAATCTTGGACAATGTCTTGCGGTGTTGTAACCGACTTATCAAAATCATCTGAATTTGGTTGCAAGACGCTATTAAGGAGAAGAGGTGCAAGACAAAGAAGAAGTTGGGACAACCCCCCGCCCCCCCCCCCCCCCCTCCCCAACCGTAAAATGACAAATAAAAAAGATTATGAAGAGGAAGCAGTAGGCCCCACCGGATCTAAAACTACCTCTCAACACATGTGTAGGCCTAGCGGCCTACGCCCGAACTCCAGGAGCGGGCGACCAGAAGGGGCGGTGGAATCTAGCGCCGCCGACGGGTCAGCACCGCACTACGCCGACGGTCCCCTCCCCGGCGATTCCATATAAGAGCGCCGCGGAGCGCTGTCTCGAGATCCAGTCTGAAGCTGCCATTTGTGCAGAGTGCGTAGTACCCAGTTGAGGTAAAGTGATAATTGTACCGATCGTACCCGTGCCGTTTATGTACCAATTGTGTACCGATTTCGTATTGACTGTACGTAACATCCTAGCCGAACCTAAAATCGTGACGACCCCGTGACAGTGTAAACTTCCCGCGAACTATTGGACATCCCCTGTGGAACCCAAGCAGCAGAATCGCCACGGTACTGTACCGCCATCATTGTCTTTGTCACAGTAATTTGATTTATTCAGGGTCTTCAACCCCTCTCGTTGCTTTGAGTTATTCCAGCCCATCAGGCACACCTTTTAAGCGTATTGATCCGTACCCCAGAGTAATCTACTCAACGTTCTATTCCGCTTATGTTTTATTATGCATTAATCGTCATTCTTACTCAACAGTAATTCCATATCTTTTGCTAAGTATTGATTGTGGTAATAGCCACCTTAGTTCTAAACTTTTAACTTTCATTGATAACTACTCAAGTACTGTATTTGTTGTATGTTGCTAATCCTTCACCGTTGTATTTCATCTTTTACATGTGCTTTTTGGTTCATTATATTGTCTATGTGAAAACATGGTGTTGAGTCTTATTACACCTACATTTCCTGGTTCTGAGGTTTTATGTCTGGCTAGCTACCCTTGATCAAGTCGTAATATTTCGATTGAGTCATAAGAACATATGTCATTCAATTAAGTCAAGTTAAACTATTCTTCAGTTAGGTTATTCGCTCACAGCCCCAGTAGGAGCTTACACATGCATGAACTGATGCAGCACCTCACAAGTGTTCATTGAGATAATATCGCTAAGCTATTTACTATAAGGCAATTATATGTTAAAAATTTACTTCTGATATTCCATAAGGATCCACAAATAATAGGTTCACAATAATCCAATGTATATAACAAGGTACGTAGCCGCAGGAAATGTAATTGCATCAAGTCCGAGATTAACGTTGTCAACTCACAATCCAAAATTCATTATTTACATTATCCACAGAGCACTAGAGGGCCATATGAAAAATGCTCAAAGATTCACAAGACAAAACTACAAGAAACATATCTTAACCTGGCTTGTAGAAAAGGGGGAAGCGGGATGTGAAACTGTTTTAAGCAGTATTTATGTACAGTGATTATTTTAGAAAATATCTTCTCTTAAAATTATAAGAATATTATACGCATAATATTATATTTTTAAGTACCGTTGTATCATAGAGTAAATAGATTGTAAGACATGAGCGAATCACGAAGACCTTTCCCAACAACACGGGCCAAGCCTATCGTTGGGAAAGAAATCGAAAGTGAGTAGCTTAAGTTGATCAATTTGTACCATATTGATAAAATGCATTTGTATGATTAAATAAATAAATATTTTTATTCGTGGAAATATTGTTTGTGCGTTTTCTGTGTCTCCTGAAAAATTTGAATTGTGTCGATTACAACGTTGTGAGGCGGAAAGCGAAAAGGGACCTCTTGTCGGCAAAGCTGATTTCGAGAAAAAACCAAAAAACCGAAAGAAGGTCAGAATTATCGATTTCTTTGCTTCTATCGATTATTGATCCTTATACCCTTTAGAACCAGAGTAGTATGGCCTAAAGTATCGAATCGAATCGAAAGTAACCTAAATGAGCAAATATCGAGTTCAGGAAAAGGTACCTCTTGTCGGCGCGTTGATAATTGGAGGTTACAATCGTTTCTTATCACCAGGATTTTTGTTTACAACTCGTTTTGTGCTTCCAGGGTAATTTTACCCGTCCTTTTTTCGAAGAAAGTTTCCTTCTCCGCGAGAAACAATGACTAAGCACGTTAGTGACGAAGTACTTCGGGTCGTGAAAGAAGTGTTTGCTGTTGGTGAAATCGGGGAAGGAGACTATGCAGTGTTTGCTGATTACTTCGCCAACGACCGCGAACTGAGTAGTGGTGACGAATCAATTGACGAGCTTGATCTTCAAGTTGAGGAACAACAAGATGATTTAACAGACGTGCTGGAATTAGCAGGTGAGCTAGCTGGTGGCGATCAGAACGTGATATTTGAGGTGGTTCTCCCTGAACATGCCATTGATGAGGATGACGGTGGAGGGGTCTTTCCATCGGTCGACGAAACCCCCGATTTCACTTTTGACAATTTGACAGATCATGAAACAGTTATGCAGTTCTTAGAGAGAGGATGTGGGTGCAAGGAGCAGTGTTGTAAAGCTTTCAGCGCTGCTGAAATCGAAGAACTGCGCCGAGAATGTTCGGGACTGGATGTTTATGCAAACAACGTTGTGAGACGCAAATTCGCTCACAATAGTGAAGGACATTCGTCAGATCGGATTCCCTTTCGAAGCCTGGGAATGCCTCAACTTACTTCAGTCCCACGGTCGCGGATCACGCTCGGATTACCTAAATCCACGAAGATGAAAACTGCTGAATCGGATCCACAAGCGCCGGCGGGAAGAAACGACGCTGCGATTTCCAGCCCCCACTCGATCAGAGCTGAGACAATTTGATTGGTTCCCCTAATACCGGAAAACTCGTCCCACAGAGGCGGTACCTTAGTTTGGAACATCGAGATTCGCCGTCACTAGGGCAACCAGAATTTGATGGCACCATATGGCCCTCATCTAACGCCCCTTATCACCGCGCATGAGTAGGAAATCACAGAGACGATTTGGGAAATGGAAAAAGGGATTCATTCTAATACCATGTGACTTCAAGTAAACATTTCACCTGCCCGAGACAGCAGCCTGTTGCTGGGGTCGGGGCCGTCCAAGTTTCTAAGTTTGCTGGAAAAGACTTTCGTGACAGTAATTCGCGATAAGTGGCAAACGTGATAAAGCAGAGACGGTCTCTGGTTTTAGAATCCTTTCAGTGAAGATTAATCCCGATCACTGGACGCACATTGCCGAGGTTTTGGGAGACGGACTAGCCAACCATCTCCAGTCAACATTATCCGAGGCCGGGACACCTGGATTTCATCCGTATCTCAACAGGAACAGGAATATTAAGGTTAGTTGCATAAATACGTTTTCCTGGGGGTGTGCCTTTGCCGTGGACGGTAGTGGTGTTTTGAGGGTTGAGAAATTATATAGTAGGCTTCTCAAGTCTTCTCAAGTCAAGTCCAAGGTTGGAAGAATGTTTGCTTATTTCCCATTATGTGACAGTTTTTCACATTGTAATGTGGGGAAATTGCGTTTTTATGATTTAATTCGGCCTGTAGTTTCTGAGCTTTATGGTTGTCACCGATTACGGATTGCAATTTTAAAGAAGATGACGTTATACGTCTTACATTTCGTTTGAATTTCTAAGTAGTTTAATACTGAAGTCGTTAGATGCTCGGGCTGTTACTTGATGCGTACCTCGCGTGTTATCTTCTTAACAGGTCGCGGAGAGGGACACTTTGTAAGGTTGGCTTGGAGGGTGCTTATCTCATTCCTGGGATCCTTATCTCTTAAGCTCGGCGGTTAGCCGCTACATGAATCCGTGGGATGCTGATTTCAGCTTTAAAACTCCCTCCTCTCTTGATATGAAGAACCGTTTCATCTCTAATATTCTTCAGTTCGGTTCGACGGGTGTTGACCGTGTCTAAGTGGCTGCGAATGATTCATTGTTCTTCTGTAACTTTGTCCTAATTTTGCCAGGAATGTGTGAATTCTTTAGGTGATTGTTTTTGTCTCTCTTGTTGACGTAGGGTGGCTGTCAGTTGCGCGTACTGTGCAAGGATTCGATCCTTTACGGGCGTGAGAGATTGGTCAGCTATTGTACGTCAACGTCCCTTATGATTTTTTTGTTTTTTTTTTTTTTTTTTTTTTAGATTTTTGTAATTATTCTAGAAAACTAGCGATCTGTTGCAGGGTGGTCGTCAATTCCTATTCTGTTAATGTTAATGGAAAAGGTTGGGGACGAATGGAGCAGAGCGGGCCAATGTAGGGTCGTTAATTTATATATTTTTGGCAAATTGTTTGTTTTCTGAATAATGTATTATCTGGAGCCACGAGTTCGGTGTGTCTTTCGTGTGAAAAATCGTGTTTCGTTAGTGGAATTGTGGAAAATTTCGCGTTGTTTTTGTAGTGATTTATTGCAGCATTCTGAAATAATTCTCCCGAAAACCGACTTTTCCTTTTTATTCACTACTTTCGCGTAAATTTTTGCGATAGTCTTACGTGTGAATTTTTTTTAATACTCAGTGCGGCGATGTTCACAAGCTTTGAACTTTATTTCACTGGTGATTTACAGTTGATTTCCGTATTCGTCTTCTTACGTTCTCTACTCACGCACAATGACTTTGGCGAGTCTAACACGAAACCTTTCTGACTGGTTTTGGCTGCTATCACAAGTTGTAAGCTGTTTGAACAGGTGTTAATTACTTGATCACTCGGGGGTAGAATTTCAAATGTCCGTCAATTTCCAGACTGTCCGTTGTGAAACTTAATTTTTCGTGTGTGTTTGATGTGTGATTACGATAGAAATCGCAATTGTTGCCGCTAGCTGCTTGCTGTCACTTGAGTCTTGTTTTTATTAAATCTATTCTACTTGCCTATATCCTATCTGGCTATACCTTTTGTATGTCTATGTACTTATCCTAATCCCATTGTAATTTGGCCGTAATTGATGGGCCTAACTAGTCTATCTGTATTATTTGCCTATTTTCAATGGCCTATTTGCTAGTCTGTCATCTATTTGTGTTATAGTTTACACAAACTAACGGTTTGTTCCCTTATCTACTTTTAATTCCTAAGTACGGTTTTTTTGTTTAGATTATATTCTCAAGTACGGGGTTTTTGATCACATTAAATTCTTTAGTACGGTTTTTGTTGACATTAAATTTCTAAGTACGAGTTTTTCCTTCGCTAAATTCATAAATACGGGCTTTCTTTTATTTGCGTTTGTGCATTGCCCCTTACATGACTTGAAAATTGGTTTCTTTGTTTATTTTTGTTTCGCCACGATGTTATTAGGTAGAATTCACGGCCAATTACAGCCTTGATTTTTGTTTTATCTTAAATTCTGTTTCCCAATCTCCGAGAACCTTTCTTTCCCAAGTGTACTGTTTCCTTTTATTCATTCCTTTGTGTGCTGATACGCACAGCACACAGTACACAATACTGCAAGCGCGAATAGGCATTCATGTTACAACAAAACTAACTCGCGTCCGGACGCACCGCGACCGCGCGCGATAAAAAACGCAACCGCACACGAGAAAAAAAAAACCACAGCACGTGCGATAAAAACTGCACTGCATGCGACAAAGAAGCCACAAAACCCGAAATCAGCAGCCCACAGCATCAGCAGACATCAAGAACGCCCACACACGTCCAAGTGGGGGGGAATTGTGAGCCTCGAAACGGCTCTCAATCCGACGCCTGTAAATCTGATACGTCTGGCTACAAAGCGTGGGAATCGCCCAGATTCTAGGATCCCGCGAGCCAGGATAAACGGTCAGATTACCTAAAACAAAGACGGGAAAATCATGACGACGCACGACACGTGCGGCAAAAGGAATTCAACGAAGCGGACTTTCCATGCCCCCTCTTGACCATCCTAGACGATCTGATTGGTTACTACAATACGGAAATCTCGTCCCATAAAGGCGGTACCGTGGATTGAAATATCGTGATTCGCCGTCGCCGTGGCAACCAGAATTGATGGAAGATTTCGGACCTAATCTAACGCCCCTTATCACGCGCATGCGTAAGAAATCAGAGAGACGATTTGGAAAATGGTAAAGGGACTTCATTCTACTACTATGTGACTTCCAGTTAACTTATACCTGCTTAACAGCAGCCTGTTGCTGGGGTCGGGGCCGTCCAAGTGCTAGCTTACTGGTATAGACTTTTGTGACAGAAATTCGCGATAAGTGGTAAGCGTGTGTGATGAAATTATTACCACTCGTTTATAGTGTCACCAACTAAATCTCGTTTCCATGTTTACATTGAAACTAACGACTCTAACATTTCCTAATTATTCTGTACGAGACATTTATACTCAATAAAGCCTAATTCTAGGTTTGGTTAATACTCGCATTTCTTTCGTTCTCATTACAATTTATTGAGTATAAATATGGAAAGATGTCTTCGCCCGGACCGTTTATCCATCGACCCATCTGCAAGTAATGCATCTGAAGAATGGATCCACTGGAAGAAGACCTTCACTAACTACTTGTCGGTCACAAAAGGTGAGAATAACACCCCCTTAACAGATGAAGAGAAATTACTTTTACTGACCAACCACATTTCAGCTTCTATTTATACTCTCATAAGCGATAGCACTACCTATAATGATGCGATAGCAGTTCTAGAAGCTACTTACGTTAAGCCCAAAAACATAATTTTTGCACGATACTGTCTAGCGACTCGTCGTCAGGCCCCGAGCGAAACTGTCGACCACTATTTACAAGCACTAAATCTTCTCAGTAAGGATTGCGATTTCAGAGCAGTGACGGCAGAGGAAAATAAGAATTCCTTTGTACGAGACGCATTCATTGCCGGGTTAGCCTCTTCTTCCATTCGTCAAAGATTATTAGAGAACATTTCACTAACCTTAGCACAGGCTTTCGATCAGGCTCGTGCTCTGGAATCTGCTCAACAACATGCACTAAGCTTTCAAGCCCCAACATTACCAATGAACGCAACCACTACTGACAGTAATACCACAGATCATCCTCTCATGGATGTGACCGATAATTGCGCAGCAACGTTACTCCATAAGATCGCAAAATGTTACTTTTGTGGATACAAACGTCATCCCCGAAGTGAATGCCCGGCTAGAGATGAAAAATGCAAAGATTGTGGGAGAATTGGGCATTACAGTCGTGTATGCCGATCTCGTAGTAAGAAGTCCAATGCAGTCTCTGCTACTTCCAATTCTGACCACATAATCTCTGCCATAACAGCAGTTTTGTCACCTCAGTCGCTGCATAAAGCCATAGTCCCTGTGGAGATCAATAACATCAAATGCATGGCACTCATAGATACAGGGAGCTCTTCTAGTTTTCTCGATAGCACGCTCGTCAGTAAGTGTAACGTTCAAATACTCCCTTCAAACGAAAAAATTACCATGGCAAGTTCTTCATTGACCTCAACAGTTGATGGCTGCTGTTATGTCGATATTAAGCTTCAAGACTACGCTTATATCAACTCTAAATTATTGATAATGAAAAACTTATGTTCTGATGTAATCATAGGGCATGACATCTTATCGACGCATTCACTGCTTGAAATGAGGTTAGGTGGTTCTGAAAAACCTCTGTCAATATGCAATCTTGCCGCTGCCAAGGTCCCTCCTGTTTCACTATTCACCAATCTCCTTAAGGACATCCGTCCTATTGCTGTTAGATCCCGTTATCATTCAAAAGAAGACTCAGAATTTATAAAAACTGAAGTGCAGAAGCTATTGGAAGATGGGATAATCGAACCAAGTATTTCGCCTTGGAGAGCTCAAATTCTCATAGTAAAAAACCCTAATCACAAAAAGAGAATGTGTATTGACTACTCTCAGACCATTAATAGATTTACCATGTTGGACGCTTACCCCATACCAAACATAGAGAATATTGTGGCAAAAGTCGCTAAAAATAATTTCTTTAGCACAATCGACCTAAAATCTGCGTACCATCAGGTGCCAATTCTAGATTCGGAAAAGCTGTACACAGCATTTGAAGCAGATGGAAATCTATACCAAATATTGAAAAATATATTGAAAAACTGAGACAAACCTATTCATACTTAGATGATGTAACCATTTGTGGTCAAACGAAAGAAGAACACGATGAAAACCTTCAATCATTCTTAAAAGCAACAAAAAAATACAACCTTACTCTCAATGATAACAAGTCGAAATTCTCACAAACATCCATTAAACTCTTAGGTTACACGATTTCAAACAACCAAATAAAGCCTGATGAAGATAGGCTTCAACCCCTGATGAAACTTCGCTCTCCTACCAATCCCAAAGATTTAAAAAGGGCATTAGGAATGTTTGCACATTATGCCAGGTGGATCCCCCACTATTCAGATCGTATCAGACCTCTAGTCCAAATCAAAAGCTTCCCTTTATCACATGAAACGAATAAACTCATCAATTCACTGAAAACTGATATAGCGAAGTCCGTAGTTTCAGCTATTGATGAAAACGAGACATTTTTAGTAGAAACGGATGCTTCGGATTTTGCCATTGCTGCCACACTATCACAAGGAGGCCGTCCTGTGGCATTCTTTTCCAGAACGCTATCAAATTCTGAAATTCATCATCCAGCAATAGAAAAAGAAGCGGCAGCAATTGTCGAGGCCCTCCGAAAATGGCGGCAATACTTAATAGGGAGGCACTTCCGTCTAATCACTGACCAACGCTCTGTGGCATTTATGTTTGATAAAACGAGACATAGCAAAATCAAAAACGATAAAATAATGCGCTGGCGTCTCGAGTTGGCATGCTATTCCTATGAAATAGTTTATCGCCCAGGGAAAGAAAACACCGTTGCAGACACCCTTTCTCGGATAAGTGCTTCTTCTACTTCGTTGGACCTACAAAGCTTGCACCGCAGTCTGTGTCATCCAGGAGTAACGAGAATGGCCCATTGGATTCGAACCAAAAATCTCCCATTCTCAATAGAAGAGATTCGTCGAGTTTCCTCTGCCTGCCAAGATTGTGCAGAACTAAAGCCAAGGTTTATGAAGAATGATGGAATCCTTGTGCATGCTACAGCTCCATTCGAACGCTTGAATATTGATTTCAAGGGTCCCCTTCCTTCAGCAACTCGCAACCGTTATTTATTGACTATTGTTGATGAATTTTCCCGTTTCCCTTTCGCTTTTCCATGCTCAGACATGTCAGCATCAACTGTCATACGCCATCTTTCAACTCTGTTTGGTATTTTTGGGATGCCAGCATACATCCACTCAGACAGGGGAACGTCCTTTATGTCAGCCGAAGTTAAAGAATATCTCACTGCGAGAGGCGTGGCAACGAGTAGAACCACTCCATATAATCCCAGAGGAAACGGCCAGGTCGAGAGGTACAATGGCATTGTCTGGAAAACAATCCAATTCGCTTTACGATCCTCTTCTCTGGAGACAAAAGACTGGGAGCAAGTCCTCACTCAGGCCTTACATTCAATCAGATCTCTTCTCTGCACCTCTACTAACACTACTCCACATGAAAGGATGTTTAAGCACCCAAGAAGATCACCTCATGGCTCATCAATACCCACTTGGCTTGCAACTCCTGGTCCGGTTCTGATGAAACGCCAAGCTGGTGGCAGCAAGTATGAACCTTCTGTTATTCGAGTTGATCTTCTTGAGGCTAATCCAGACTACTCCCATGTTAAATTACCTGATGGGCGGGAGACCACTGTCTCGAATCGACACTTAGCGCCAATGGGGAATAAAGCCCAAGATACCAACCCACCACTGTCCATAGAACAAGAGGAGCCGGATGCGATTGAGCCAGAACATTCAAATGTTGAGCCTGATGATCGTGACTATTCCCTTCCTGAGCCACCCCAAGAACAGCAAGTACCTCAACCCTCGAAACGTTCATTAAGGACCAAGAACCCTCCGAAGTATCTCCAGGACTATGTGTGGAAAACTGACAGGGGGAAAATGTGATGAAATTATTACCACTCGTTTATAGTGTCACCAACTAAATCTCGTTTCCATGTTTACATTGAAACTAACGACTCTAACATTTCCTAATTATTCTGTACGAGACATTTATACTCAATAAAGCCTAATTCTAGGTTTGGTTAATACTCGCATTTCTTTCGTTCTCATTACAGCGTGTTAAAGCAGAGACGGTCTCTGGTTTTAGAATCCTTCCGGAGAAGATTAATCCCGATCACTGGTCGTACATCGCCTGAGGTTTGGCAATAGACCTAGCCAATCTATGCAGTAACAAATCCGAGGCTGGGACACCTGAATTTCATCCGAATCTCAAGAGGAACAGGAAGATTAAGGTTAGTTGCATAAATAACGTGTAAGGTCCTTGGTGATAGGATAGGTTATTTTGCAAACTATTATAATAAATCAATTATTTCAGAAAGGTCATCATCTGCCTTATGATTCCAAAAATTCCTTATAACACCTTCACAAGGTCAGGGATTAGGGTGAGTGTAATTCAGGGGCTAGAAGGAGGTTTTGAGGTATTGGGGGTAATTGACCAAACTCAGTAAACACCTTTCCTAGCTCTAAAGTAGGCGTATTGAGTGGTGTGCATAAACGGTGCATTTTACCACGATTTACCGTCTTACAATGGTGGAGGCGCCGGGTAGAAATGAGCAGTGTTGCTAACTGTTCACATCTCTTATCAGTTGAATTTTGTCGTTCAATACGGTTGTGTTTCTCTGAAATGTAGTTATGTAGACTGTACTACATGGTGATAGTCTGAGGGATCTTTTTGGGGTGTATGGTTCTTTTAATTGAATGGTTTGGTGTAAAAATTTGTGCATGTGTGGTTTCTTGAATCGAATTGTTTAAATCGACACAGTTGTTTACGGGAATTGAAGTAGGATTCAAATTACCTATGATTACACGTCTCGTTGTTTAGTTTTACAGATAGAATGTTTATATTTGTCTGTGAGTGCATTGTGTGTAGTGTGGAAATTCTATAATGCAGTGGCGGTATTCAGTATTTTCCTGTGTAAATGAGTGTGTTTCTTTTTGAAATCTGATGTTATGGTAATGCTTCCATCTTCTAGAGTTGAGTTTTGTGTGGCATTCTAGGCCATTTGTACTAGAAGGACACTATATTACTGTAATTATTAATTATTGTATTTGTACTCTGAGTGTAGTTGTTTATAACTCGGGATTTTTACAGTGGAAAGTCAGTAATTAAGATTTAGTTGATATTATTTTTCATCCCTTCTTAAGTTGGTCGTTATGTTTGCTTATTTCCCATTATGTGACAGTTTTTCACATTGTAATGTGGGGAAATTGCGTTTTTATGATTTAATTCGGCCTGTAGTTTCTGAGCTTTATGGTTGTCACCGATTACGGATTGCAATTTTAAAGAAGATGACGTTATACGTCTTACATTTCGTTTGAATTTCTAAGTAGTTTAATACTGAAGTCGTTAGATGCTCGGGCTGTTACTTGATGCGTACCTCGCGTGTTATCTTCTTAACAGGTCGCGGAGAGGGACACTTTGTAAGGTTGGCTTGGAGGGTGCTTATCTCATTCCTGGGATCCTTATCTCTTAAGCTCGGCGGTTAGCCGCTACATGAATCCGTGGGATGCTGATTTCAGCTTTAAAACTCCCTCCTCTCTTGATATGAAGAACCGTTTCATCTCTAATATTCTTCAGTTCGGTTCGCGAGATCGACGGGTGTTGACCGTGTCTAAGTGGCTGCGAATGATTCATTGTTCTTCTGTAACTTTGTCCTAATTTTGCCAGGAATGTGTGAATTCTTTAGGTGATTGTTTTTGTCTCTCTTGTTGACGTAGGGTGGCTGTCAGTTGCGCGTACTGTGCAAGGATTCGATCCTTTACGGGCGTGAGAGATTGGTCAGCTATTGTACGTCAACGTCCCTTATGATTTTTTTGTTTTTTTTTTTTAGATTTTTGTAATTATTCTAGAAAACTAGCGCTCTGTTGCAGGGTGGTCGTCAATTCCTATTCTGTTAATGTTAATGGAAAAGGTTGGGGACGAACGGAGCAGAGCGGGCCAATGTAGGGTCGTTAATTTATATATTTTTGGCAAATTATTTGTTTTCTGAATATTGTATTATTAGGAGCCACGAGTTCGGTGTGTTTTTCGTGTGAAAAATCGTGTTTCGTTTGTGGAATTGTGGAAAATCTCTCGTTGTTTTTGTAGTGATTTATTGCAGCATTCTGAAATAATTGTCCCGATAACTGACTTTTCATTTTTATTCACTATTTTCGCGAAAATATTTTTGGCGGTAGTCTTACATGTGAATTTTTAATACTCTGTGCGTCGATGTTCACAAGCTTTGAACTTTATTTCACTGGTGATTTACAGTTGATTTCCGTATTCGTCTTCTTACGTTCTCTACTCACGCACAATGACTTTGGCGAGTCTAACACGAAACCTTTCTGACTGGTTTCGGCTGCTATCACAAGTTGTAAGCTGTTTGAACAGGTGTTAATTACTTGATCACTCGGGGGTAGAATTTCAAATGTCCGTCAATTTCCAGACTGTCCGTTGTGAAACTTAATTTTTCGTGTGTGTTTGATGTGTGATAACGATAGAAATCGCAATTGTTGCCGCTAGCTGCTTGCTGTCACGTGAGTCTAGTTTTTATTAAATCTATTCTACTTGCCTATATCCTATCTGGCTATACCTTTTGTATGTCTATGTACTTATCCTAATCCCATTGTAATTTGGCCGTAATTGATGGGCCTAACTAGTCTATCTGTATTATTTGCCTATTTTCAATGGCCTATTTGCTAGTCTGTTATCTATTTGTGTTATAGTTTACACAAACTAACGGTTTGTTCCCTTATCTACTTTTAATTCCTAAGTACGGTTTTTTTGTTTAGATTATATTCTCAAGTACGGGGTTTTTGATCACATTAAATTCTTTAGTACGGTTTTTGTTGACATTAAATTTCTAAGTACGAGTTTTTCCTTCGCTAAATTCATAAATACGGGCTTTCTTTTATTTGCGTTTGTGCATTGCCCCTTACATGACTTGAAAATTGGTTTCTTTGTTTATTTTTGTTTCGCCACGATGTTATTAGGTAGAATTCACGGCCAATTACAGCCTTGATTTTTGTTTTATCTTAAATTCTGTTTCCCAATCTCCAAGAACCTTTCTTTCCCAAGTGTACTGTTTCCTTTTATTCATTCCTTTGTGTGCTGATACGCACAGCACACAGTACACAATACTGCAAGCGCGAATAGGCATTCATGTTACAAAAAACTAACTCGCGTCCGGACGCACCGCGACCGCGCGCGATAAAAAACGCAACCGCACGAGAGAAAAAACCACAGCACGTGCGATAAAAAAAAACCGCACTGCATGCGACAAAGAAGCCACAAAACCCAAAATCAGCAGCCCACAGCATCAGCAGACATCAAGAACGCCCACACACGTCCAAGTGGGGGGGAATTGTGAGCCTCGAAACGGCTCTCAATCCGACGCCTGTAAATCTGATACGTCTAGAAAAAAAGCGTGGGAATCGCCCAGATTTTACGATCCCGCGAGCCAGGATAAACGGTCAGATTACCTAAAACAAAGACGGGAAAATCATGACGTCGCACGACACGTGCGGCAAAAGGAATTCAACGAAGCGGACTTTCCATGCCCCCTCTTGACCATCCTAGACGATCTGATTGGTTACTACAATACGGAAATCTCGTCCCATAAAGGCGGTACCGTGGATTGAAATATCGTGATTCGCCGTCGCCGTGGCAACCAGAATTGATGGAAGATTTCGGACCTAATCTAACGCCCCTTATCACGCGCATGCGTAAGAAATCAGAGAGACGATTCGGAAAATGGTAAAAGGAATTCATTCTACTACTATGTGACTTCCAGTTAACTTATACCTGCCCAACAGCAGCCTGTTGCTGGGGTCGGGGCCGTCCAAGTGCTAGCTTACTGGTATAG
Source organism: Adelphocoris suturalis (assembly GCA_030762985.1). Classification (NCBI taxonomy): domain Eukaryota; kingdom Metazoa; phylum Arthropoda; class Insecta; order Hemiptera; family Miridae; genus Adelphocoris; species Adelphocoris suturalis. The sequence continues at coordinate 132,987,393 of CM061041.1, read as the reverse complement.
ACTTTCGTGACAGAAATTCGCGATAAGTGGTAAGCGTGTTAAAGCAGAGAGGGTCTCTGGTTTTAGAATCCTTCCGGAGAAGATTAATCCCGATCACCGGTCGTACATCGCCGAGGTTTGGCAATAGACCTAGCCAATCTATGCAGTAACAAATCCGAGGCTGGGACACCTGAATTTCATCCGAATCTCAAGAGGAACAGGAAGATTAAGGTTAGTTGCATAAATAACGTGTAAGGTCCTTGGTGATAGGATAGGTTATTTTGCAAACTATTATAATAAATCAATTATTTCAGAAAGGTCATCATCTGCCTTATGATTCCAATAATTCCTTATAACACCTTCACAAGGTCAGGGATTAGGGTGAGTGTAATTCAGGGGCTAGAAGGAGGTTTTGAGGTATTGGGGGTAATTGACCAAACTCAGTATACACCTTTCCTAGCTCTAAAGTAGGCGTATTGAGTGGTGTGCATAAACTGTGCATTTACCACGATTTACCGTCTTACAACACCCTGAATCTATTACTGCTCATGATATTTTCTGGTTCAACTACTTAAAAATCTCACTTTTCAACTTTCGGTAGAAGACGAATACTATTCAAACACTCATTGTATCACAGGTTCCGATCTATTCGTCCAACTAATCAACAGTTTACTAGAAGGATTGATTTAGGATATTTTTGAGATGGTACCATAGAATCATCACTTGGTCAAACTAGAATTAATGTTTTATTTGAAAAGTTTAGTATTCATCCACCAAGATTGGTTTAGGTTAACATTCCCTGATTAAAATCCACAACAACATACAGTGAGCAAGCAAACGGGGTTTGTTTTGCTCCGTCTATCTACGTTTCTTAGTTTCTATTGGGTTAGGTTGTGGTATGTGGTAGAAACCACCCCCACATCTAGATGGAAATTCGCTCTATAACCATCTTAATTCTTTGGTGTCTGTTCACAGGGACGCTGCTCCTGAAAAGATGAAAATTCCTGAAGCGACTGCATGTACAAAATGTTACCTACCATACTTATAAATGTTAAGTACAGTTATTTTTTTTATAACTAATATATTTTTCACTGAAAAAAAAGTATGTTATTTTAATTTATCTCTTCGATATCTCGTCATCTTTTGGTCCGATTTCGTTCAAACGCGATAGTTATTTGGGTACAAGTTCTAGAAAAATTCCCTATAATGGCATTGTTCGTTTGTGAGGACATTTTCAGTTTTACATTAAGTCTGTCAAAATATCTTCAAGACCCTGAACATGACTAACCATCGGCTTAGAAATACGCAGACGATGTGATGCAAATGTTTCAGAGAATACGTGAGCCTGGCCATCTTGAAAAGCATTTCTCCCAACTCTATCAAAAGGCATTATTGACAGTGAATGAAGTACTATCTTCTACAGTCGAGGTTCCACGTCAGAGCTCCAGACAAATCCACAGAGAAAACCTTCCCCCCAACTCAGCTGAAGAATACTACCGAAAATGCATTTTCGTACCTTGCTTAGATGGGCTCATACGCGCGTTGGATGAGCGTTTCGGTCAGAATAGGAGTATTCTCTCTCAGCTTTCGAAATATTGCTGCTAAAAAATATGGCGTCAAGCGATTATATTGGCATAGGACGTCTGTATAATTTGAAAGAGTATATTGATACAGTCACCTGGGGAGACTTGGGATTTGAAGGGAGAGTTGAGACTCCTCGGAAAAAGTTATAAATGATGCCACTAAGAGCAGCAACATCGACTTAGTGACTCTGTTCTTGTCTTGACTTCAAGTTGTTTCCTGCCTTATGTCTGCTATCAGTGTTATCACCTCGAAGCGCGCCAATGTCCTCTTCATTCTAATGGTTGTTTTATCAGTCGTTTTTTGTGCTCCTCAAAGGGCTGTTAAACTTTCACCTCTGCAGAAGGTGATCATCATTTGCTGCAAGTTTTTACTTTCTAGACGTATTATAAATCACTCTGAGAGAGTATCCTGAGAATTTGAAGTTAATTTCTTCATATAGTTGGCTGTTATCAGCGGTTTTGTTGAAGGGGGAGAGTTTAGACCACGTTTTGGGGAGAGTTGGGAGTTTGGGAGTTGGGGAGTTTTATGAGTTCTTTTTGGTTTTCTGATGGCCAAGAAGTACATCCGAAAGTTTTCAAATATCCGCAAGGGTAAATCTTTTAAGCCCTATAGAAACTATACTAAGGAGACACTACGGAGAGCTGTGGAATTATATCGTACTGGCAAACTGAAGTTAGACAAAGTTTTATCCTCTTTTGGAATCGCAGAAGCAGTTTTGCGAGGTTGGCAAAAAAATGGTGTCTTCTTATCCCACCTATGGACCCTCACCATTCTTCTCTGCTAGTGAGGAAACTTCTTTCATTGAACATTTGAACACTTGCAACATGGGGTTTCCCATTCGGAATATTCGACTTTCGCATGATGGTGAATGGGTACCTCGACAAAAAAGGTATCATACATCCTCAATTCAAAGACAACACTCCCGGGGTTGAGTGGGTGCGAAACGTTTTGGTTCCACACAAAAATGATTTGACTGCTCGGAATGTTTTCAACATTTTTACAAAACTTGCTGAACTGTCAGTTGAATCTGTCAACAAATTCTTCGAGAACGCCACTCCTATTCTGAACCAGGTTGAACTGAACCAGCAAATCTCTTGAACTATGATGAGACTAACATGACGTACAACCCAAAAACGAAGATGCAAAAGTTCATTGTCAATCTGGGTTGCAAATATTAACTGTGATAGAGACGTCATAGACCGACCAGATTTAATAAAAACGTCTATTTTGAAGGTTATATGCATATTCCTTCTACTTTTTCAACAATATGTTGGCAATTTTCATTTTGTTAAAACGTTCACATTGGTCCCAACTCTCTCAAATAACATTTAGACTTGAGAACTGGCCAAAAACGTACGCAGTTCCAAAACTGTCCCACTATTGAGGAGAGTTGGGACCGACCTTCAAAAAAATATATACCCCCCCCCCCCCCCCCCCGGTGTGTGGGGATTTTAATTTTGATTCCATGGGGGGATAGCCTGAGGTCCCTTTTTTCCAAAATGCCCTCAATATATTTTTTTTTTTTTTTCGATGAACAGCGCAGACAGGGTTACACGAAATATTGTGCAAATCGTCCCAACTCTCCCCAGGTGACGGTACCTCAGAATCTGCTTCAAGAGCAGAATACACCTTGTGGAATCGGAAGTGGGAGACGTCAACAAATAGGCCAACGAAAATGCTTCATATTCTCGATCAATGTGATGAAAAATTTTATCCGAACATCAGAAAACTCCTCTGCACTTTGGTGACTCTACCCGTCTCTACCTGAGGTAGAAAGATCGTTTTCTCAATGAAGAGGATAAAAAATTGCCTTAGAGATAAGATGGGTAACGAACGCCTTTTCCATTTGACCATGATGTCAATTCATTATCCACTGTCGTTTGCGGCTGATGACGTGCTGGATTTGATGTCTTTGAAAGCAAACAGAAAAGTCTTACTATAAACATTTTATGATCAACTAAATACCTAAAAATTGAACTTTTGTTGTTGTATAAAGATCAAGATTGATCATGACTGTGAAAAATTGTTTTAACTGTGACCTAAAATCCTTCTTATGTACCTACCTATTAAATATTTTGGCCTTATTAAAGTCTCCTGTGACTTAAAATTCGTATTTTAAAATTTATTGAAATGGGAAGAGAGCCGATGGGCGAGGGGGAATGTGGACCCCCCCCCCCTCCCCCCAAAGGCAAAATCCTGGCTACGTGCCAGGCATCTACCTTGTATAACATGTATGAAAAAGCTCCAAAGTTATCGAGGTTTGACTTTGTTGAGTTATCTAGGACTTTCTTTAGCCACACCTTTGATGAGATCAAGACTGACAACCCCCAACCTCCCAGCACCACTAAAAAAAAACTTATCCAAAAAACTCTAGGGGAAGAGGGATCCGAGCAAAGACAAGAACCATCATCATCTGTGATACGAAGTGATAGATCAGAAAAACGCAAAGCTTGCAGGTACTGCCCTTACCAATGGCAACGAACTACAAATGCATTCAACGTGAAACACCTACATGTCTGGAGTGTTCCATGAAGATTTGAAAAGCATGCGTGAAATAACGAGAGGAGACAATTATTTGGCTAAGAGGCTGTTTTTGAACATCAGGTTTATTTTTGTATCTTGTTTGTTATTCTAATTTCTTATTTGATATAAGATATGTGATTTATGACTCTGGTGATTTATGATATTTTTTTGAATTTATCATATAAGAAAATATTATTTCTAATATCAAGGAATATTCACACCACTTATGGTGAAGCTATTGAATACACTAGTCAAGTGTTTTTTCTGAAATAAAAAATGTGATTTTGTAATAATTTTCCTTGTTGGTGAAGTGAAGTAAAAAATGTGATTTTATAATACTGCCCTACCAGTCTAAAATGCAGTATATGCCAATTTTCCCCAAAACGAGTTAGATAGCTCATCTGGGTCGTTGACACATTATCTAGCGCTTCACAAAGTTATAATGCAGTAGGACAACTCTTTCTTACCGAAAATGAGTTTTGGTTTTGCAGTACACGCCTCTATTTCATTGACTTACATAGCTATAATGCAGTAGGTACGTCATGATACTTGGCTAAAATTCAGTATATCCTTAACTTTGGGGAGATACTGCAGTCTAGCGTTGAATCGAATAACTACATAGTGGAGGTACTGCAATCCGGTCCCATAAGTTACTTGTCTAGAATGCAACATATAATCACCATTGGGGGTATGCTCTGCCATCTAGCATTGTATCAAGTAGCTACATAGCGGATGTACTGCATTCCTCGTGCTTCTGCTATGATTTTAAAACATCACCATTGAACAGCATTCTCTTCACGAGGTATTTATACCATGCTGGTTCTCTTCCTATAAATTATACAACAGGTGGTAATGAGGAGGACGTTCCATCCTCATCCCAATTTGCACACCTCCAGTAACGACACCACCTAAATGTTAGGCCAGTTAAGGGAAGAACAACAACAACTAACATTGCAGAACTGTTGTTTACGTTTAAGCTGATTCTTTTCATCCAGTGCGGAAGTAGGATACGTTTTTGTGGGTGTTTTGCAGTAACAATTATAGGTCAAAAGGTTCGTTATACCTACCATGGCAAAAAACAATGGACATTTAACAAGAGGAAGGAGGAGGATCTTGGAACTCGCCCTCAATCGAGAAATTCTGTTCGTCACTGACAACAACAATGATCATGAAGGTGTGGTACAGCTGCTGGCTACGAAAAACGACAGTGAAAGTACAGGGAACAATTTAATTCAACCTCAAGATCCTATTGAGGATAATCACTATAGTTCAGGTAATACAGCAACAGATATTACAAACCACAATGATAGTCCGGTTGTAGTTGTGGGTATCTTAAGAGAAGAAGATACAAATATTTTTGATGGCATAGCTCCCCACCCTACGACTGAATCTGTGCCAGCTGGAGAGCTGCATTATGTCCCAACAGCAATCACTTCAACAGATAAAAATTAAATTCTCACCGACGAACGACAAGGAGTTATTATAGACATTCTACCTGAGGTCCTTGAATCAGGTGATTCGTTCTGTGATCCACACTTCAGTCCATCCGATTTCTTCGATGAATCTGACGACTCGTGCATGGATGAATTTCGATTTCAAAAAAACAATAAGAAAAATAAATCTACTCAAAAAAAGAAATAGATGGTTCTTTGGAGTTGGGGGACGAGATAATATCACCAGGTATTCAAGAACCAGAAGCTAACCTGTCAAATAACCTGGGAATAAATGCTGAGATTCAGCTCAGTGAAACCTGTAATATTGTTGAAGCAGACCTTATTGAATATACAAAACAAGGAAAAGTAAGACAGAGAAAGACTAACGAAAAAAGCCTTGCAGAAAGAAAACCAGCTAAATTTGAAAAATTAAGAGTGGAACACAATATTAAAGCCACCTGTAGTGATAATTGTCTCACCAAGTGCAATTCCATCATATTTTCGGAGCAAAGCAGCTCGATAAATGAACAATATTGGTCCATGAATAAGAATGAACAAAACATATTTTTGTGTTCAAATATATTTTCTTCCGAGATCAAGAGGCGACGGACTGAATCACTGGATCCCAAGAAAAAGAAGAGTGTGTCCTATTACTTGAAAAATGAGAGCGGAGAGATGAAGAAGATTTGTAAGATATTTTTTCTGACAACTTTGGGCTATGACAAAAAAAATGAAAGGGTAATTACGAATGCAGTTCGCGAAGGAGAATTGGGAAATATCGTTCCAGCCGAGGATAACCGAGGGAAGCACCGGAAAACGCCTAAAACTGATCGTAAAATTTTAAAAAGCCATGTTGAGTCATTCAGTTGGCCCTGATTTACAACAATAGTGCCATCTGGAGAAAACAAAGAGAAACATGAAAATAGTCAAAATGAAGTTGATCAGCAAGAAACTCCACATGAAAATAACCAACAGCAAGCACTTTTGGCACATGTTGGCCTCCCAAGGATCTCCCAAAAGAAAGGTGACAACGGATCTTCTGAAAGTGATGAACCTGTGATTAGCTCAAACCACGGACACAAGAAAAGTGATATTCATGAAGGTGACTTCGTATTAGCCAGACTTTCTAGCAGAAATAAATTCTACCAATGTGCTTACTTAGTCAGAAGTGTGAGGGTAGATGAAATGGTAGTTACCATGTTAAAGCCGTGAAATAGAATGCGAAATGTTTTTGTAGCTAACGAAGCAGAAGGGAAAATTGTATGTGATAGTGACATCCTATGTAAGCTACCAAAGCCACTGACCTTTGGTAGTATTGAAAACTTACGTTACCAGTTTGCTGAATCTATTGATGTGCCTTGGTGAGTTTTAGGAAACAAAATATCCTATAATTACATTGAATGGTGTGCTTTCCTTACCATTTTATTACGAGTCATTTTCAAGATCGAAAGTTGAGGTAAATCCTGATAATTTGATTTTCGAAAAGGATGATGTACAATATGACAAAGTGATGGAAGAAATGTTTGATCTGGAAGGTCTTGACATTGCAGAAGATGAGTATGCTGAGAAGAACAATAACAATGGAGAAGAATTGGCTGGAATAGTGTCTAAAATTGACAAGGAAATGAAGGACATGGAAGATGATAATGAAGGCTGTGAAGAGAATAATTTAAAAGGCTGTTTTGTAGTGGCAGAATTTAACAAATCGAGACGAAGCTTCAAACTCGTTTGTGAAGTGGTCTCACATGATAAAAACGTAGCCAATGTACTAACTTATAGTAGAGTTACGAGCCGTCAAGCTGACATATTTGATCGCAATTCTAAAGAAACTGCACCAGTACGCTTGTCTCAAATATGTCACGAGTTACCAAATCCGTGGTTCGGATATGTAATTAACATTAGATACCAGTTCCCTTTAGCGTCATTGAATGGGATAGACTGATTTTTTAGTTTCTTAAGTAAATTGTTTTGAAGCCAGTCAAAAGGTTTCTGACATTAAAAATGTGATACCATTTAGATTTACTTAACAACGGAGCTTTTCCAAAGACTGAAATGTACCTATTCATGGTTTTTTTTCAAATACTCAAGTACTTAATTTTAAACTAACAATTTTAAAAAGGGAGATAAGTACCTATTTAAGAATTTTTGTACTTACCAACTCTAATTGTGTAATACATTTTTTCCCGACACTCAACTTACAATCCCGAACTCAACTTACCACAACTCCCGACGCCAAAGTTAAGGTCAGTTAGCTTATAATTACTCATGTGAGGTCCTGGTGTGGGTTAGGGTAATTATTCGCAATAATACTTTAATAAATCGTAATATGTACAGAAAGGTCAAAAACTGCTTATTGATTTATTTCCTTAATTCATGGTGATAACTTCACATAGGTCAGGCACAGGGTGAGTGAGTTTTTCAGGGTCAAAGTAGGCGTATTGGAGTGATAAGCACCTGTGGTGATTTTAGCACGAAAATCCGTCTTACAGATTGGTGGAGGCGCCGGGTAACGATCCCGGTACCTCTCGCAAACTGCTTATTGATTTATACTACACGAGGACTGAAGGGACGTCGAGAAGCATCTCGCCCCTCTCCTTTCAAAATGCTGACCTCAGTTTCTCACGGAAATCAAATACGTATTACAGTAGGACGGGACGAAGCGAAGCGCGCCTCAAGATAAGACTACCAAGAAAAGATAATGAACGGACACTTTGACATAACGGCCATAACTTGAAACCAACAGCGGATAAACTTTCCCGCTCAGAAGATAACACAGGCTATAATGTTCCCAGGATGACTCCGGTATTACATATCGTCATAATGTGGATGACAATCTGCGGTCAGACTCAAGCTGAAATGACGAGATCGGATTTCTCTCTAAGCAAGTCGACCGCGCACTTCGTGGAGTTAACGAGGTACAATCTTCAATTACAAACAAGTATTGTTCAATTATTTTCCGAGATAGACATAGTGGAATTTGTAAACATGAACAAAAATCTACAACGACAAGCATTTAATTTAAGGCCAATATGTGACGTATTCAATAGAACATACAAAGACGCGCGTTACTTTCAATGCAGACAGACAATTGCTGAGAGAATAGGATCGAACGATTACAGGCTGTATTTAGAAAAATTAGGCAGACAAATTACAATATTTAAACAATTTTCAGAGCCCATACGAGTAGACAGGAGGCATAAGCGCTCATGGTTTCCCATTTTCGGGAAAATAAGCAACTTTTTGATAGGGTCAGCAACAGACGACCAGATAGATCAATTGAACCAGACAATTTCCTCCTTAAAACAAGAAAAAACGAGAATTGTACATTCATTACACACCTTGCAAGGGTGGTCCAATTCAACAATCGCCACTCTGCTGGAGGAGTCCAAATCAGCAATTTTGAGCTTAGAAGCGGTAAACAGACAAAACATACAAACACTGAAACTCCAGGTAGAAATTAAAGACATAAAAAATCAGGTCGACAACGTAATTCAACAAATTTTAAACAGAATCATGCTAACACTACACGAGGTAGACCAAATCTTACAAATTCTGGACCAGGCTAGCTACAAAACGAAATATCTGGCAAGGAATGCCTTACTACCAACTGACACAGCGGCTCAATTAATGAAAATTCAGGGAGAACTACAAAAAGGGACACGCCTTCAATATTATCAACACGGCCAACTTAATATTTATAATACACTTCAATATGCGGAAGCCCAGATCCAAAGAATCCCATCAGGCAACTTAATTCTGATAGCCCAATTTCCAGTCATTAAGGAAAACACAAAACTGGAGCAACGTTACTTTCAGCCGATACCACAACAAAATCAAGACGGTATTTTTATATACCAATCAACACAATATGCGCAGTACATTTTCGACAAAACAGATAACACATATATGGGAATTCTAGATGACGTCATAACAGACAAATGTAAGATATATGACGAAACGATAACTTGTAACTTTCAAACCGAGTTCCACTTAACTCAGGTAGAACAACCGACGAAGACAGCAAACATGACTCATGTGTTCTAATTAAAAGATCCTTACATACTAGTTTTGCCATCACAACCAAACTTAATGATTCTAGCCCCAGCAAACTCGAAAATACAGGTAAGAGACGGAGGAACTCAACGCCTTCTAACTCTTAACGGGACGTACCTAGCGAATTGTCAAGGGCTTTGTGAAATAATTTCAGACACGGAACTATTTTCTCCACAAACATATCAGGAGAACTTGCCCTCAATAGGAAAAAGCCAGATAATCGAATTTGAAAACTACACAGTATGCCGAAACCTGACGAACATACAAATCCCCATATTGGAAGGCTCGATTGAGTCTGCTTTGGGTCGGAATTTCCAGAAAACAGCTTTAAACCTCAAAAATGCACCGACTCCAATAGAAAACGAAATCCCACTAGGTGTAAACACGGTAAAAAAGGTTTCTGACATTAAAAATGTGATACCATTTAGATTTACTTAACAACGGAGCTTTTCCAAAGACTGAAATGTACCTATTCAAGGTTTTTTTTCAAATACTCAAGTACTTAATTTTAAACTAACAATTTTAAAAAGGGAGATAAGTACCTATTTAAGCATTTTTGTTGTAAAACCAAGTGTACTTACCAACTCTAATTGTGTAATACATTTTTTCCATAAGTGTTTTGTTTCCATATTTTGTGATTGTTATTAAAATTTTATAGTGATTTTGAAGTTTATTTGTATGCATTTACTATATCCTTCAGCTAAATATGACTTGAAATTCCAGCCTTTCCACTTCTGGTACAAAATTTTCCAACTTAGGAACACACCACATTTTTGGCTTTCCACTATTGGTCAATGACCAAGTTGTGGGGAAAACGAAATTTTAGCCAGAAAAGGTCCTTCTCACGCAAATTCTTTATATGAAACTTGAAAAAGAAGGTTTGCTGAACGTCATGAGATCAAAGTAAAGCTTCCTAACTTCAAGAGCAAAATTTTATAGCCGAAAATAGTGATAACTGTTCCTTAAGCTTTCCACCTTATATTCGGCTCAAACAACTTGAAAAGTGCGTATGGTAGTTGTATAGTGGAGCAGGATAAAGCATTAGATAAGGACTTGAAATCAGAAGGATACACCTACATAATGACATCAAGGTGCAACCAGGATGTACTGGAGAGTTATTTCTCACAAATTCGAAGGCTAGGAAAGTTTTATGATCATCCCTTACCAACAGCTGTATCTAATAGAATCAAATCGTTGATGCTATGCCGCAATGCCGGACAAGTAATTAACAGTGGAAATTGCCAATTTGGCAAAGACGCTTCCAGTTTGAGCGCAGAAATGTTTGCAGAAGCTACACTAAATAATTCAGTCCTTCAAAGCTATTCAAACAGCCAAGATCCGGTATCGCCTATTATGGATGACTTTAATGAAAATGATGATATCGAGGATTTGGATTTTTGATGGACTACTCACCGAACTTGAAGGCAAGCCTAAACAAAAAACCATCAGGTGAGAGAAGTCTGAGCTATTAGAAATGATTGCCGGTTACCTTGTATACAGATACAAAAAGAAGTACCCAAAAAAAGTCTGATTTGTACGGGTGTATAACTAAACATGCTCCAGTACAAGGAACCAACTGGCTACAAGCTATTTCAAGAGGCTGGCCAACAGTTAATTTTTCGCGAATGTAAAATTAATGGAAGAAGAATTCAACAAATTTCAAGGTAGTTTTATTAATCAAAGTCGTTACCAGGTTAAAAGATATAATAAAAACCAAATATCCAACCCTCGAGGACTTTGTAATTTTATGTTTTGTAAGAACACTGATGTTCATTAGAATAAAAAAGCATAAACTCGCACAAGCCCGATGGAAAAAACAAGACAAAAAATATCCAGAAAATACGCTGCTAAAGATGATGATGAATCCAGAAAAACAGCCAAAAAAAAAAATGAGGAAAATTGTTGATTGATGTAGTGGTAGTAGAATAGTGCAGAATGTAGTAGAATTTTGAGTATTACGTATGGAATATAATGTAAGTATATAGATGTGATAAGGAAAAATGTTATGGGTACCTATTTATAATAAATGTTTTTTGCGTAGTAGGTACAAAGCGAAAGAAATCATAAAACCAATATTAAATCATCATTATCCCTGAATACCACCATGTTTTTGTTTGTGAAATATTGACTAATAATAAATTAATATAAGTAAGTGTAAGTATGAGTACGTTAAAATACTTTGGTGAATCGCAATAAAATATGCATTATGCCTCCAACTGGAGTGTTGTACCTTGGGACAACAGAGAGTACCCCCTCCGCCTCCTCTACCTCAAGGGCTGCTACCGTTTGCTGGGATGAACAATCCCAACATCGACTTCCTCAACTTTGGAGATGGTAACAACCCGAACCAGGATGGTTTTTTAGAATAAGTGCCCCATCAGTCCGACCTTCCTGCATTTCCCGAATAAGAAGAATGAAGAATGTCCGAGGGGAGGTAATTGAAGATGCTTAGGGGGTGACCCCAACGCGCAACCCGACCACGCGGGTCAAGCAGATGCAGGCCCCACAGATGCAGCCATGGCCCTGGAAAGCATAGCCTGGAGAAACACTCCAATGTCCGCTGATCAAGCCATGAGGATCTTAGTGGTCTTAGGGAAACATTTGCTCACCGTCCACGACACATTTCCACTGAGACTGTTACTCACCAACACTATTGCTGTCCTAAAGAAAGGGTCTATGTCAGGTGCATTCGCCGTGAAGATCAAAACCGGCATCAAAGAAGGATTGGGGGTTGACATAGAACTTGACCCTGAGGATGTCTGAGCAACAGCAGCAGTGAACAGCCAATTTGTGTCATCAGCAGTTGCAAGAAGACTAATTAATGACTGGCTACGATGGACTCCTGAGACAGCTCTAAGACTGAGGTTAACTCTTCAGCAAGCAGCTTTTGAGGGTCTAACAGGAATGACCACCGTAAAAGATTCTATAACAAAATACCCGGATTTCTTTTGGGAACGAGTTGGACAACTACCAGGATATGCAGGGGAAATGACTTCGTATTTGGATGCGCTGAGGATAGTAGCAGACGACATGTACAACGGGTTCAATCAAGACTTGTCGAATGTGGGCATCAAAAGGTACATCAACCTCGCAAGCGCATGTGCCCTCATCCTATTAAGGGTCTCAGGAGATACGAATATCGGGAAAGCCCGTTGTTTCAGGGGCAGATTCGCTTTCAAACATAATATCGTCCAATTTATCGATGAATATATGAGAGGCGCCCGCACTGCCCAAGGAACAAGAGGTATAGTAGAAGGTTTCATTCAGCAGGTCTTGAACAATCCAGATTTCCGTTTGCCTGCTCCACAGAATGACGCTGCAGCGAGAGTACCCCCTCCGCCTCCTCTACCTCAAGGGCTGTTACCGTTTGCGGGGATGAACAATCCCAACATCGACTTCCTCAACTTTGGAGATGGTAACAACCCGAACCATGGTGGTTTTTTAGAATAAGTGCCCCATCAGTCCGACCTTCCTGCATTTCCCGGATAAGAAGAATGTCCGAGGGGAGGTAATTGAAGATGCTTAGGGGGTGACCCCAACGCACAACCCGACCACGCGGGTCAAGCAGATGCAGGCCCCACAGATGCAGCCATGGCCCTGGAAAGCATAGCCTGGAGAAACACTCCAATGTCCGCTGATCAAGCCATGAGGATCTTAGTGGTCTTAGGGAAACATTTGCTCACCGTCCACAACACATTTCCACTGAGACTGTTACTCACCAACACTATTGCTGTCCTAAAGAAAGGGTCAATGTCAGGTGCATTCGCCGTCAAGATCAAAACCGGCATCAAAGAAGGCTTGGGGGTTCACATTGAACTTGACCCTGAGGATGTCCGAGCAACAGCAGCAGTATACAGCCGATTTGTGTCATCAGCAGTTGCGAGAAGACTAATTAATGACTGGCTACGATGGACTCCTGAGACAGCTCTAAGACTGAAGTTAACTCTTCAGCAAGCAGCTTTTGAGGGTCTAACAGGAATGACCACCGTAAAAGATGCTATAACAAAATACCCGGATTTCTTTTGGGAACGAGTTGGACAACTACCAGGATATGCAGGGGAAACGACTTCGTATTTGGATGCGCTGAGGATAGTAGCGGACGACATGTACTACGGGTTCAATCAAGACTTGTCGAATGTGGGCATCAAAAGGTACATCAACCTCGCAAGCGCATGTGCCCTCATCCTAATAAGGGTCTCAGGAGATACGAATATCGGGAAAACCCGTTGTTTCAGGGCCAGATTCGCTTTCAAACCTAATATCGTCCAATTTATCGATGAATATATGAGAGGCGCCCGCGCCGCCCAAGGAACAAGAGGTATAGTAGAAGGTTTCATTCAACAGGTCTTGAACAATCCAGATTTCCGTTTGCCTGCTCCACAGAATGACGCTGAAGCGAGTACCCCCTCCGCCTCCTACAACCTCAAGGGCTGCTACCGTTTGCGGGGATGAACAATCCCAACATCGACTTCCTCAACTTTGGAGATGGTAACAACCCGAACCAGGATGGTTTTTTAGAATAAGTGCCCCATAAGTCCCGACCTTCCTGCATTTCCCGAATAAGAAGAATGCCCGAGGGGCATTTGAAGATAATTGAGGTAGTTGAGATTGAGATGATTGAGGTAATTGAAGATGCTTAGGGGGTGACCCCAACGCACAACCCGACCACGCGGGTCAAGCAGATGCAGGCCCCACAGATGCAGCCATGGCCCTGGAAAGCATAGCCTGGAGAAACACTCCAATGTCTGCTGATCAAGCCATGAGGATCTTAGTGGTCTTAGGGAAACATTTGCTCACCGTCCACGTCACATTTCCACTGAGACTGTTACTCACCAACACTATTGCTGTCCTAAAGAAAGGGTCAATGTCAGGTGCATTCACCGTCAAGATCAAAACCGGCATCAAAGAAGGCTTGGGGGTTGACATTGAACTTGACCCTGAGGATGTCCGAGCAACAGCAGCAGTATACAGCCGATTTGTGTCATCAGCTGTTGCGAGAAGACTAATCAACGACTGGCTAAGATGGACTCCTGAGACAGCTCTAAAACTGAGGTTAACTCTTCAGCAAGCAGCTTTTGAGGGTCTAACAGGAATGACCACCGTAAAAGATGCTATAACAAAATACCCGGATTTCTTTTGGGAACGAGTTGGACAACTACCAGGATATGCAGGGGAAATGACTTCGTATATGGATGTGCTGAGGATAGTAGCAGACGACATGTACTACCGGTTCAATCAAGACTTGTCAAATGTGGGCATCAAAAGGTACATCAACCTCGCAAGCGCATGTGCCCTCATACTAATAAGGGTCTCAGGAGATACAAATATCGGGAAAGCCCGTTGTTCCAGGGCCAGATTCGCTTTCAAGCCTTATATCGTCCAATTCATCGATGAATATATGAGAGGGGCCCAAGCAACAAGAGGTATAGTAGAAGGTTTCATTCAACAGGTCTTGAACAATCAAGATTTCCGTTTGCCTGCTCCACAGAATGACGCTGCAGCGAGAGTACCCCCTCCGCCTCCTCTACCTCAAGGGCTGCTACCGTTTGCGGGGATGAACAATCCCAACATCGACTTCCTCAACTTTGGAGATGGTAACAACCCGAACCAGGATGGTTTTTTAGAATAAGTGCCCCATCAGTCCGACCTTCCTGCATTTCCCGAATAAGAAGAATGTCCGAGGGGAGGTAATTGAAGATGCTTAGGGGGTGACCCCAACGAACAACCCGACCACGCGGGTCAAGCAGATGCAGGCCCCACAGATGCAGCCATGGCCCTGGAAAGCATAGCCTGGAAAAACACTCCAATGTCCGCTGATCAAGCCATGAGGATCTTAGTGGTCTTAGGGAAACATTTGCTCACCGTCCACGACACATTTCCACTGAGACTGTTACTCACCAACACTATTGCTGTCCTAAAGAAAGGGTCTATGTCAGGTGCATTCGCCGTGAAGATCAAAACCGGCATCAAAGAAGGATTGGGGGTTGACATAGAACTTGACCCTGAGGATGTCTGAGCAACAGCAGCAGTGAACAGCCAATTTGTGTCATCAGCAGTTGCAAGAAGACTAATTAATGACTGGCTACGATGGACTCCTGAGACAGCTCTAAGACTGAAGTTAACTCTTCAGCAAGCAGCTTTTGAGGGTCTAACAGGAATGACCACCGTAAAAGATGCTATAACAAAATACCCGGATTTCTTTTGGGAACGAGTTGGACAACTACCAGGATATGCAGGGGAAATGACTTCGTATATGGATGTGCTGAGGATAGTAGCAGACGACATGTACTACCGGTTCAATCAAGACTTGTCAAATGTGGGCATCAAAAGGTACATCAACCTCGCAAGCGCATGTGCCCTCATACTAATAAGGGCCTCAGGAGATACAAATATCGGGAAAGCCCGTTGTTCCAGGGCCAGATTCGCTTTCAAGCCTTATATCGTCCAATTCATCGATGAATATATGAGAGGGGCCCAAGCAACAAGAGGTATAGTAGAAGGTTTCATTCAACAGGTCTTGAACAATCAAGATTTCCGTTTGCCTGCTCCACAGAATGACGCTGCAGCGAGAGTACCCCCTCCGCCTCCTCTACCTCAAGGGCTGCTACCGTTTGCGGGGATGAACAATCCCAACATCGACTTCCTCAACTTTGGAGATGGTAACAACCCGAACCAGGATGGTTTTTTAGAATAAGTGCCCCATCAGTCCGACCTTCCTGCATTTCCCGAATAAGAAGAATGTCTGAGGGGAGGTAATTGAAGATGCTTAGGGGGTGACCCCAACGCACAACCCGACCACGCGGGTCAAGCAGATGCAGGCCCCACAGATGCAGCCATGGCCCTGGAAAGCATAGCCTGGAGAAACACTCCAATGTCCGCTGATCAAGCCATGAGGATCTTCGTGGTCTTAGGGAAACATTTGCTCACCGTCCACGACACATTTCCACTGAGACTGTTACTCACCAACACTATTGCTGTCCTAAAGAAAGGGTCAATGTCAGGTGCATTCGCCGTCAAGATCAAAACCGGCATCAGAGAAGGCTTGGGGGTAGACATTGAACTTGACCCTGAGGATGTCCGAGCAACAGCAGCAGTGAACAGCCGATTTGTGTCATCAGCAGTTGCAAGAAGACTAATTAATGACTGGCTACGATGGACTCCTGAGACAGCTCTAAGACTGAGGTTAACTCTTCAGCAAGCAGCTTTTGAGGGTCTAACAGGAATGACCACCGTAAAAGATGCTATAACAAAATACCCGGATTTCTTTTGGGAACGAGTTGGACAACTACTAGGATATGCAGGGGAAATGACTTCGTATTTGGATGCGCTGAGGATAGTAGCCGACGACATGTACTACGGGTTCAATCAAGACTTGTCGAATGTGGGCATCAAAAGGTACATCAACCTCGCAAGCGCATGTGCCCTCATCCTAATAGGGGTCTCAGGAGATACGAATATCGGGAAAGCCCGTTGTTTCAGGGCAGATTCGCTTTCAAACATAATATTGTCCAATTTATCGATGAATATATGAGAGGGGCCCGCGCTGCCCAAGGAACAAGAGGTATAGTAGAAGGTTTCATTCAACAGGTCTTGAACAATCCAGATTTCCGTTTGCCTGCTCTACAGAATGACGCTGAAGCGAGTACCCCCTCCGCCTCCTCCAACCTCAAGGGCTGCTACCGTTTGCGGGGATGAACAATCCCAACATCGACTTCCTCAACTTTGGAGATGGTAACAACCCGAACCAGGATGGTTTTTTAGAATAAGTGCCCCATCAGTCCGACCTTCCTGCATTTCCCGAATAAGAAGAATGTCCGAGGGGAGGTAATTGAAGATGCTTAGGGGGTGACCCCAACGCACAACCCGACCACGCGATCAAGCAGATGCAGGCCCCACAGATGCAGCCATGGCCCTGGAAAGCATAGCCTGGAGAAACAATCCAATGTCCGCTGATCAAGCCATGAGGATCTTAGTGGTCTTAGGGAAACATTTGCTCACCGTCCACGTCACATTTCCACTGAGACTGTTACTCACCAACACTATTGCTGTCCTAAAGAAAGGGTCAATGTCAGGTGCATTCGCCGTCAAGATCAAAACCGGCATCAAAGAAGGCTTGGGGGTTCACATTGAACTTGACCCTGAGGATGTCCGAGCAACAGCAGCAGTATACAGCCGATTTGTGTCATCAGCAGTTGCGAGAAGACTAATCAATGACTGGCTAAGATGGACTCCTGAGACAGCTCTAAAACTGAGGTTAACTCTTCAGCAAGCAGCTTTTGAGGGTCTAACAGGAATGACCACCGTAAAAGATGCTATAACAAAATACCAGGATTTCTTTTGGGAACGAGTTGGACAACTACCAGGGGTCTACCTGAGAATGTTGCACGAGAAGTCCTACCGACTGCGCCACTGTAACCGCCCAAAAATATTTGATACCTCGACAGGAGTTCGAACTCGCGTCGTTACAACTACGAGAAATTATGGGAAATTCCTCGGAGTTGCGACACTCTAACGATCAGAGCTATGAGGCCAGGGTGAACAAACCTCTTCAACAGTGAGACTTATTTTCCTGGAGCGTAACATCATCGAGCACCAAAAAGTCTCTTGATATGGCAGGAACTTCGACTGGTAAGGGTAACCTCATTGCTTTCGATTCCCTTCCTCTATAGATGAATTTTCCTTTGGAAATACCCACAATTTGTCTCGCTTCTATCAGATATTCACGACGGAACATCCTAGACCCAAGGGTACTTTGCTGGAGATCGCTCACACCGGATGGTCCTGCATCCACGTTTCTCAAATCTACATTACCTTAAAGGTGTGCACTGAATTGACGATAAATTTAATGAACTTGTTTTTATCTTGGTAATTTTATACATTTAGAGAATTCTGATTCCTCTCCTCTGGAGCTCTACGGAGTGAATTGGTGCGGTTTAACGCAAGATAGCACTTGGTATCTCCTAACCTGTGCAAACAGCTATACCGTTGAGGTAATCACCTCAGGTATGGCTGATGAATGGGAAGGGAGCGGTGTCCGAGTAAGGAAATATCAGGACATGCTCTTTGTTATCAAACCCCAAAACAGAGGCCTTGGTTTTCATTTTGACCAATGGCAAATTAAAATCTGGGACAGGAAACCCACTGGAGGAGTCTACTTGAAAAAATACGTCCCTGAAATCGATGGTAAGCTTGTACAAACCATCAAAAGCCTAGGAGTAGGCTCTAGAGTCCAAGACTTTAAAGTTACTAGGGAGGAAGCAGTTGATACCGACATGGAGGTTGATCCTCCTGCTCCCACTCCTCTTCCACCCTCTGGTGGACCAAACCCTACAGGAGTTAGTGGGATACCTCCCCGGGAAGGCTCTGCTACTAGTAAGCGAAGTACCCCGGAGGCCCCTAGTTGCCCTCTAACTCTTTCAACGTGGCCATCTCTTGAGGAGGCCATGAAACCCATCAAACCTCCCTTCTCCACCCCCAAACGAGGGCGGGAGGTCACTAAATCACTCCTTCCTCCCCCCACCCCTGATAAAAAACAGGGTATGGAGTGTAGTTTAATAGGAGCTCAGGTTGAAATGCCGTTCCACGAAACCCCTGACGCTCCTCATCATAATTCCCCACAGAGTAGGATGACGCCGCTTCATCGGGATCTAACCAGTCCCTGGTGACAGGGACCACTCCAACATCTACGAGTGGTTTGGGAATAAAAGGGCGCCGCATTGTCCACTTTGCTTCAATCTTGAAACAAATGCAGGAAGCCAACGTTCATCCTGGGCCATTCGATTGCAACCTCACTCACATGATCCCCACAGCAGAAAGAAGAGTGGGGCTGCACAGTGTTATTACTCTTCAATGATCAATGTGCAGAATAAAGAAAGCTGTTTCGACCAACAAAACTGACAAAATTGATGTCAACACAGCTTCTGTTGCAGGATCCATGGCTGTTGGGATCGGCCATTCGCAGCTTGAAGAAATGTTTGGTGCACTGGATGTACCATGCATGGATGGCCCCAAATATGCAGAACAAAAAATCATTGAACTCGTATTGGAAAAAATTTCTCCAAAGAGTCGAACTAATTCTTGAAAACAAACAGATAGTAAAGAGATTTTACTGATTTTGACGTAAATTATCTGGATGGGGCTCGATAAAAAGCCAGACCTTCGAGATTACTGGAGTAAAAAACATATCTATTTCAAAGAGATTGGAAAGCAACGTAGAGAGAGGTGTAGATACAAGGTCATCCAAACTGAAATTATGGTACATGAATACGAAGCAAATTGGCCCGGACAATGTTTGCATGTGCTGCCAGAATTTATTCTTCCCACATTCTGTGAAAACATTCTTTCCAAATACGGCAATTAAAAAAATATTGAAAATCCAGATGATCGTAAAAAATTTTTAGATGAGATCCGAACTTTCGATTCAAACATGGTTTGTACAACTTGCCTGAAGTACATCAATGCTGGTATTCATCAAAAGACCACAGCTAATGAAAACTTGACTTTCCCAAAAGTACCTGAGAGTGTTAAAAAGTTATCGCCTTTGGAACTTCGCATGGTGTCACCTTACATTCCATTTATGCAAATTATATCGTTAATGCCTCACATTCTCAATGGTCAACAAAGCATTAAAGGTAGTATAGTGAATGTGCCAGTTGATGTGAATGAAATGATTGATGTCCTTCCCCGGAATTTTGACGACATGAGTACGATTCAGTTAAAATTAAGGAGACACGTTGACCATAAATCTCATTACATGTTTGAAACAATTAAACCTCAAAACGATTGGTGATGCTCTCAGCGATCTCGTCAAAACTCCTTTGAATACAAAACACAATATTAAAATTGACGATTCTTTTCTATCAAAAGCTGCACACCAAACAGATATCAACTTTATCGTTGAGAGAGAAAATCATATACTTTTTCTAATCTCCCTTCACTTACTTACTGTGATTCGTGCGGGCAAGTTATATACACGTTCCATTAGTGTCATGTCTTCATTCCGATCCAGCGACGAGGGGAGCACAGACAAGATACCGACAGTGACAACGGAGATCGACTCGGAAACCATGCAGAGCCAATTGATACCCGAGGAGGATCTGAACGAAGACGGAAACGGCGACGATCAGTCAAGTACGCCACCTACTCTCTTTATAAGCGACGCAGAGTCGGACGACGAAACACCTCTCACTGGGGGGAGCGGAATGTCTATGCCGAGCCGTCAAATCAAAACCGTGGCATCAAAAGAAAAACGGTCTACAAAGAAGATGTCAGCCCAGATACCTCAGACGCCGAAGAAACACCTAAAAAGAAAATCTGCACCACCAACAACCCAAAGCCGTCTACTAGTTACGAAAGACAAGCGAGTTCGTATTCAGAAGGCGGAGACTCCAACATTGACCGACAGACTGGAATTGGCAGAACAGACGAAACAAACTACACCATCGCAAAAATCATACCTCAAGGCAGAACAAATTACGGAAGCGCTAATGAGACAAGTGAAACAGATGGAAAAGATTTTGGATGCGATATTCGTACGGGATTGGATTCAATTTACAAACCACCTCGATACGATGGACCCGGAGGATCTGCTGGAGGAACCGTCATCGACGGAGAAACCGAAAACCAGATGCTTAAAGAGTATTGTCGGTTCATGGAAGAAAGCGTTCTCGACGATGGCGGGATTGGACAAGGACTCGGCCATGTACAGAAAATCGCAGAAATCGACTATACTCGATTGTTTGATGGAAGACGGGGTCAGACAGAGTTTACAGTGGTATCAGACATTGTGTATCCCGGAGGGGGATGCGGAGAAATTGCTGCATTTATTCAAGACCTTCTCAAATCCTATCGAGGTACCCGGACATCAACTAGACATGACAGAGACTACACCAACCTTCTCGTTGGCCTACACGCAGCCGGAACCTACACCCACTTCCATTTCCTACACCTCTGCACAGCCATCGACCGAGGTTGTAGAGACTGGATTTCAAAATTCATCAAGCGATCCAAGACAGCGAATCTCTGCGAAGGACATCTTCACAAATACTTTCGGGAGCGTGCAGAAAAAGACGTGTTGGCCCAATCTATGTGAAAACGAGCCGAGACGAAGGGCTTTCCTACTCGCTTCCGGGGGACTCCAAAGCCCATTTTATGGATATCAAGTTATACAGCCTAGACGAGGTCGAGGACTTCGACTCAATGAATCTGTGGAGGTCGGCCAATTTTCATGCGAAGGTGTCCTATCAACCAGGAAGTCCCTTAGATCGAGCCCTACAAGAAGTGCAGAGAGCCATCACCAACACTCTAAGGGAGCAACGCGCCGAAACAACCACGTTCTCCTCAAAGAAATCGAGGAGAAACTATTAAACATCGGATGCAAACCCATAGAGCAGGGTATACAAACGACTTACTGGTTACAGGACGAGTTATTCGGAGCATTAGATCCAAATTCTGTTATAGTTCGAAATGCTAAAAATCTGATCCAAGCTAAATTTTATAAATTCCAAATTATTGATTATTTACGCTTCTATAATTCCGGCAAATATAATCCCATATTTGGTGCAACTTGTAGAGAGTCATATTCAGATCGTTATTATCCTTGTTTGACATCAGCTAAAATAATTCTTCAATGTCTTTTATATTAATGCAATAATGATAAATATGAACTTAACCAATTTTTAGAATTCTTTGCAAAATGGTTTAACAGAGAAACCAAAAAAGTGAATACGTTAGTAATTATAGGAGAACCGTCCGCGGGTAAAAATTTTTAGATGAGATCCGAACTTTCGATTCGAACATGGTTTGTACAACTTGCCTGAAGAACATCAAAGCTGGTATTCATCAAAAGACCACAGCTAATGAAAACTTGACTTTCCCAAAAGTACCTGAGAGTGTTAAAAAGTTATCGCCTTTGGAACCTGGAAGTCTCTTGAGATGGCAGGAACTTCGACTGGTAAGGGTAACCTCATTGCTTTCGATTCCCCTCCTCTATAGATGAATTTTCCTTTGGAAATACCCACAATTTGTCTCGCTTCTATCAGATATTCACGACGGAACATCCTAGACCCAAGGGTACTTTGCTGGAGATCGCTCACACTGGATGGTCCTGCATCCACGTTTCTCAAATCTACATTACCTTACCGGTGTGCACTGAATTGACGATAAATTTAACGAACTTCAAATTGAGAGATACTTTACGTAGCAAAAACTAAGCGTTTGTGTCATCATTGATCAGTTTCAGGTGACTACGTAGGAAAAGCACCTTCTGGACTGGTCCCATACTTCGCCATAACATCAAGCTCAAGACTTATCCATTCCCACCTCTTCCTATATACGATCTGTAAAGTATTTGCCGCTCCAATATTGGTATCTTATTACCCTCTAACTTACGATTTATTATATATTTACTAGCAAATTTTCCACTGCCGTTGGAAGCAAGTACATGCCTTCCTTATCAAGCTCACTTGTGCCTGGTAGAAATTTGGGTAGAATGTCTCTAAAATTTATAATATCTGTGATATTTATCCTGAGAAGTGTATAGTATATTTTCCTTGCATGATTGAATGATTCATGCGAAATAAAATTTATTTCCTAATTTTTTTTGTTTTCTTACGCTCCCGAACATCAAGCTGGGATAAATTTCGATAATTTTTGTTGGTTCTTGGTTGGGATCATCCCCACCTGAAATTGTGTCACCAGCGTAGCTTCAAGTTTTTATCTTGGTAATTTTATACATTTAGAGAATTCTGATTCCTCTCCTCTGGAGCTCTACGGAGTGAATTGGTGCGGTTTAACGCAAGATAGCACTTGGTATCTCATAACCTGTGCAAACAGCTATACCGTTGAGGTAATCACCTCAGGTATGGCTGATGAATGGGAAGGGAGCGGTGTCCGAGTAAGGAAATATCAGGACATGCTCTTTGTTATCAAACCCCGAAACAGAGGCCTTGGTTTTCATTTTGACCAATGGCAAATTAGAATCTGGGACAGGAAACCCACTGGAGGAGTCTACTTAAAAATAGATGTCCCTGAAATCGACGGTAAGCTTGTACAAACTGTCAAAAGCCTAGGAGTAGGCTCTAGAGTCCAGGACTTGAAAGTTACTTGGGAAAAAGTGGTCGATACCGACATGGAGGTTGATCCTCCTGCTCCCACTCCTCTTCCGACCTCCGGTGGACCAAACCCTACAAGAGTTAGTGGGATACCTCCCCGGGAAGGCTCTGCTACTAGTAAGCGAAGTACCCCGGAGGCCCCTAGTTGCCCTCTAACTCCTTCAACATGGCCATATCTTGAGGAGGCCATAAAACTCATTCAACTCCCCTCCTCCACCCCCAAACGAGGGCGGGAGGTCACTTAATCAATCCCCCCCCCCCCCCCCCCTGATAAAAAACAGGGTGTGGAATGTAGTTTAGTAGGAGCTCAGGTTGAACTCCCGTTTGAGGAAACCCATGACGCTCCTCATCATAATTCCCCCACAGAGTAGGATGACGCCGCTTCATCGGGATCTAACCAGTCCCTGGTGACAGGGACCACTCCAACGTCTACGAGTGGTTTTGAAATAAAAGGACGCCGAATTGTCCACTTTGCATCTATCTTGAAACAAATGCAGGAAGCCAACGTTCATCCTGGGCCATTCAATTGCAACCTCACTCACATGATCTCCACAGCAGAAAGAAGAGTGGGGCTGCACAGTGTTATTACTCTTCAATGATCAATGTGCAGAATAAAGAAAGCTGTTTCGACCAACAAAACTGACAAAATTGATGTCAACACAGCTTCTGTTGCAGGATCCATGGCTGTTGGGATCGGCCATTCGCAGCTTGAAAAAATGTTTGGTGCACTGGATGTACCATGCATGGGTGGCCCAAATATGCAGAACAAAAAATCATTGAGCTCGTTGTATTGGAAAAATTTTCTCCAAAGAATCGAACGAATTCTTGAAAAGAAACAGATAGTAAAGAGATTTTACTGTTTTTGGCATTCATTATCTGGATGGGGCTCGATAAAAAGCCAGCCCTTCGAGATTACAGGAGTAAAAAACATATCTATCTTAAAGAGATTGGAATGCAACGTAGAGAGAGGTGTAGATGCAAGGTCATCCAAACTACAATTATGGTACATGAATACGAAGCAAATTGGCCCTGACAATGTTTGCATGTGCTGCCAGAATTTATTCTTCCCACATTCTGTGAACACATTCTCTCCAAATACGGCAATTAAAAATATGGAAAATCCGGATGATCGTAAAAAATTTTCCGATGAGGTCCGAACTTTGTATTCAAACATGGTTTGTACAACTTGCCTGAAGTACATCAAAGCTGGTATTCATCCAAAGACCACAGCTAATGAAAACTTGACTTTCCCAAAAATACCTGAGAGTGTTAAAAAGTTATTGCCTTTGGAACATCGCATGGTGTCACCTTATATTCCATTCATGCAGATTAAATCGTTAATGCCTCACATTCTCAATGGTCAACAAAGCATTAAAGGTAGTATAGTGAATGTGCCAGTTGATATAAATGAAATGATTGATGTCCTTCCCCAGAATTTTGACGACATGAGTACGATTCAGTTAAAATTAAGGAGACACGTTGACCATAAATCTCATTACATGTTTGAAACAATTAAACCTCAAAACGTGATACCTATTTATCCTGAGAAGTGTATAGTATATTTTCCTTGCATGATTAAAAGATTTCATGCGAAATAAAATTTATTTTCTAATAAAATTTTTTGTTTCATAGTACTCCCACACATCAACCTGGGATAAATTTGGATATTTTTGTTGTTTTTGGTGGGGATCATCCCCACCTGAAATTGTGTCACAAGCGTAGCTTTAAGTTTTTATCTTGATAATTTTATTCATTTAGTTATTTAATTTTATTCATTTCAATGCTCAATGTGCGGAATAAAGAATGCTGTTTCGACCAACAAAACTGACAAAATTGATGTCAACACAGCTTCTGTCGCAGGATCCATGGCTGTTGGGATCGGCCATTCGCAGCTTGAAGAAAAGTTTGGTGCACTGGATGTACCATGCATGGGTGGCCCCAAATATGCAGAACAAAAAATCATTGAGCTCGTTGTATTGGAAAAAATTGAATATACCGGTTGTATGCTGTTAATTCTCCAGCATGCATAGCACACTACATGTAGGCGCAGTCTCGCGATTCGAACACGTTCTCAGGTAAGTACTAGCTGTACTTTATATTAATTTTATGATTTAGGTGTTAAGTCAGGTTGTTATTGACCTACTTTTACTTTTTACATCGCCAAGTACTTACCGCTTGTTTGAAGTCCTTCCCTTGGTCATCCGACCTGTTTTCCAGTGGATCATTTCCCTGTTTCCTCTTACTTTGATTCCGAAAAAAAAACTCGGTATGGAGTGTAATTCAATAGGAGCTCAGGTTGAACTCCCGTTCGAGGAAACCCCTGACGCTCCTCATCATAATTCCCCCACAGAGTCGGATGACGCCGCTTCATCGGGATCTAACTAGTCCCTGATGACAGGGACCACTCCAACGTCTACGAGTGGTTTGGAAATAAAAGGGCGCCGAATTGTCCACTTTGCTTCAATCTTGAAACAAACGCAGGAAGCCAACTTTCATCCTGGGCCATTCAATTGCAACCTCACTCACATGATCCCCACAGCAGAAAGAAGAGTGGGGCTGCAAGTTTTTAGTAATTTTATTAATTTAGTTATTACTCTTCAATGCTCAATGTGCGGAATAAAGAAAGCTGTTTCGACCAACAAAACTGACAAAATTGATGTCAACACAGCTTCTGTTGCAGGATCCATGGCTGTTGGGATCGGCCATTCGCAGCTTGAAGAAATGTTAGGTGCACTGGATGTACCATGCATGGGTGGCCCCAAATATGCAGAACAAAAAATCATTGAGCTCGTTGTATTGGAAAAAATTTCTCCAAAGAGTCGAACGAATTCTTGGAAAGAAACAGATAGTAAAGAGATTTTACTGTTTTTGGCGTTCATTATCTGGATGGGGCTCGATAAAAAGCCAGCCCTTCGAGATTACTGGAGTAAAAAACATATCTATCTTAAAGAGATTGGAAAGCAACGTAGAGAGAGGTGTAGATGCAAGGTCATCCAAACTGCAATTATGGTACATGAATACGAAGCAAATTGGCCCTGACAATGTTTGCATGTGCTGCCAGAATTTATTCTTCCCACATTCTGTGAATACATTCTTTCCAAATACGGCAATTAAAAATATTGAAAATCCGGATGATCGTAAAAAATTTTCCGATGAGGTCCGAACTTTGTATTCAAACATGGTTTGTACAACTTGCCTGAAGTACATCAAAGCTGGTATTCATCCAAAGACCACAGCTAATGAAAACTTGACTTTCCCAAAAATACCTGAGAGTGTTAAAAAGTTATCGCCTTTGGAACTTTGCATGGTGTCACCTTACATTCCATTTATGCAGATTAAATCGTTAATGCCTTACATTCTCAATGGTCAACAAAGCATTAAAGGTAGTATAGTGAATGTGCCAGTTGATATAAATGAAATTATTGATGTCCTTCCCCGGAATTTTGACGACATGAGTACGATTCAGTTAAAATTAAGGAGACACGTTGACCATAAATCTCATTACATGTTTGAAACAATTAAACCTCAAAACGTGATACCTATTTATCCTGAGAAGTGTATAGTATATTTTCCTTGCATGATTAAAAGATTTCATGCGAAATGAAATTTATTTTCTAATACAATTTTTTTGTTTCCTTGTACACATCAAGCTGGGATAAATTTGGATAATATTTTTATTGTTCTTGGTTGGGATCATCCCCACCTGAAATTGTGTCACAAGCGTAGCTTTAAGTTTTTACCTTGGTAATTTTATTCATTTAGTTAATTAATTTTATTCATTTAGTTTTATTTTATTTTATTTTTTCTTTTAATTAATTTATATCAGTATCAGCCCCAGTATTTATATCTGTATCAGCCCCATCAACAGGGTGAATTTCACACAGTGGGCATTTCGAATGTCTTTAACTGGAACAGAACGAAGTTCTGGAAACTCTCAGTAAGAGGAAAATAGAAATTAGGCGGAAGAACGGAAGAATATAACAAAACAGAAATGTCGGTGCACTGAATATTGGGACATTGTAATGGAAAAGAGAATGGCCAAGGAAAAGTGAGATACGACTTAAGTTCGGAACGTTCCTGGCTCAAGTTGGTTTGAAATAAAAAATTAACAACAAGAAATATCAACGACGGTCATTATATGGAAACCTTTGAGGGCAGCATAAATGAATACAAGGCAAGCAGAGGAAAAATGTCTGATCCCGATATTATTGCCCAACTAATAGAAAGTTATAGTGGCACAAAACCAACGAAGCATCCGTATTCCTGAGCCGGAAACGTTGCATTCTCGTTGCGTCCCACATCTCAGGCCTGCAATACGTTAAGCTGTTACGCTGTGAAAGGTGATGGATTAGTTCTATAACCTTCACTCTTGAAACCTCGTGTGAGACAATCGAAAACTAATAACGCTATTGGGTTGTTTCTCTTTTTGTTTTCACAAGGCTATGTACCTCGTAGACCCAAGGTTGCCAGGTAAGATGGAGAAAAAAACGGGACAGAGTCAGAAAGCATAGTAAACAACTCATTAAACATTTAAATAAGTATTAAAAATTTTAAATATGTTCTAATAAATGATACTTTCTTCTATTTAAAAACGTGGATGTGGATTTATTGAGAGGAGCTAGCAAGTTTCAACTCCAGGATCTTTTCAATTATTGCGTGGAAGTTCTTAGAGGTCTTATCACTGAAAAAAATGTCGTGGAGGTCTATGCCGCTGCTACAGAGTTCAGTCTGGAGGAGCTTAAAAAGGATGTTAACGTATTCATCGATACGAATTCTAAAAACATCGTCAAAACCGGGAATTGGGTGGATTTCAAACGCTTCCCAGAATTGTTGGAAGAACTGTTTCGACATGTTTTCGACGAAACCACCGATAGGTAAGACTTACATTATTATTATTATTATTATTGACATTTTATGTCTTTGCTATGGCACATAAACTAAAAAAAATATCACCGTACCTAAGAAGAAACGATGCTTATTTCTGTTCTAGAACCAAAAATTTCAACCATGTATCATGTTTTCTCCTCGATTCCAAGCGGTTGCAATCATGTTCACAATATCAATTATTGAGAATGATCACCTGTGTGTAAACAATTATTTATATAACCATGCTCATAACTCAGTTTGTTGGACACGCACTTCGCAGTAGTTAACATAATATTGTTGGATAAATCGAGAGCTTTCGAACGAATGGTCAACGAATTTTGTGGGATGAAAAACGACGAAGTACCATTTCCCTAGCAACGACTCGGTTGTAGGCGGAAATCACTGTAACACTATATGTTTCGTGCGCGGAAAAAAATTGACTCGCAAAATTTGCTAGGACCCCAGGGCTAAAACATGATACATGTTAATAATTTTTGTTCAAATTATAACAATGTGATGCTTTGAACACATTTTTGTGTGCCGATGATTTCAACCAGTAGATGGTACCTTTCTTCATTCATATACGATAATAGTGAACGTAACACATACAGCCAAAAGATTGAATAATTACTGACTACATAATAATTGCTATCCATCATCATCTGGATACCACTAGAGACGCATTACTTTAATGGACAACTAAATAGACGAACCTGAGGTCAACATCTGTGCCCGTGTTCTTTTAATTTCAATTCTTCGATTTATAATTTACGTTGGGACCTAATTAAATAATCAACACCCCAAAATACCTCCACTCAATAAACCACTTCCCCAATACCTCCACCCCCCAACCACCACCACCCCAACGGAGGTAATCCCCACTACTACTTCAAGATTATTTACCTCATTCTAAAACTGAAAGAGAGAATGCACAAATAATGGCTAATCAAAGAGAGTTCCTTCCCACGAAGAAAGGGACAAGACTACAAATAATTTTGGACTTTAGGATAGTTTTCTAGCGTCAATTGCCAAATAAACAATATAGGTAGGTCCTCCAGAAGTCAAGGCTGTTTTTCTGGGATAGCAACCTGCAATAGGACCTATGAAAACCGGACATTGGCCATCCTTTCTGAGAAAACCGGACATTTCTTCAAAATTTCGTCCGGACAGCTAGGTGAAAAACCAGACTGCCCGGGCGAAAATCGGACTGTCCGAGCAAAAACCGGACAGCTTGGTGAAAAACCGGACTGTCCGAGCAAAAACCGGACAGCTTGGTGAAAAACCGGACTGTCCGAGCAAAAACCGACAGCTTGGTGAAAAACCGGACTGCCCTGGCAAAAACCGGACACTTGGCAACCCTGTGTAGACCCTCAGGTCGCGATTGGTGTTCTGGTGGTGAGGTTGACTATCTGATTTGTATAGGTACTTTTCTTTGTGTTTTCACTATTCAAATTTTGTAATATAATGGATGTATCGATCGGAGACGTGCAAAAGAGAAAGGTGCCTCGGCTTATCATTGGAAGTTTACAAAAATTTAAATAACTTTCAGAGTCAACATTTTTTCGACTTTCAGACTCAAATGACTTCCGGGACTAAGTGGCCCGAGAATGGGGGGTTTCAAGTTTATTGATGACGAGTAGAAGAGTAATTAAGTAAGTAGCTAACGAAAAGAATTTCTCTACTTGGATAAGTAAATTTTATTTTTTCAGAAGATTTAGGTAGAGGAGATGACTCCCTCCCCCTGTGATTTTTGTTCCAAATGAATTAGGTTCACAGAATTTAAGTGTTTCTTTGTTCCTTCCTTCTTTATGCACTGCATCATCATCGCTGATTTTTTAGTAGGTATAAAAAATTTGGTAATTATTTTGCCATAGAAATAGCTGAGTAGCCACAACAATCGCGACTTCAAATGAAACAAGAGTTCGCATAGTTCTCAGGGAATGACCAGAGTTGCTATAATGAATGTATCATGTATATGTACAATGTACATATCTATACAATTATTATTATTTACAATCGTTAAATTACCTAGTCCCTATGACATTAGCAGAAAAATGACGGATCACGAAAAGTTAACACGAATGCCGACGTTACTTATAGGTGGAGGAGAGATTCGTAAGACGTAATGCTGTTGCCTTGGCGTTACCACGAAAACGCATCCCATACGAATTTGGGCGTACATTCTGGATGACAAGTGTTTTTTTCTTTTTGCCACTAAAACTCTCTATTACCCGTAATGCCAGATTCCTATTAGCTATTATTTTCAGGAAACAGTTCTTCGAGTACCTGACTAGTCGTTACAGTAAACTATGGATCAGAGAAAATCAGCTGAAATGAAAAAAGAAGCTCGACGTGTAAATAGTGTTAATTACCACAGTAAAGAATTCTTTGAATCTTTTACTTCAAGTTAGAACCTTGCCTTGAGAACTGAGTTGTGTGCAATGCATCAACATACTTGGATTGCCTTTAAGGGGAAATTCGGTTTTGCACGAATCAATTGTCTAGCGTCTGGCCAAACATGCAATTCTTGTGAGGAGGAAAAAACCGCTTTAGACTGGAATACAGGAATAAATTCAGCTGAGCCATAGAAAGTCCAGCAGTATTTCATTCAAATTCGCGATTCACACTAATGATATTGCTATAATTCAACTTCAACTCACAATTACTATTTAGAAGGGTGATCATTATGAATTTTGTTTTGTTAAATTTCATATTATGGCCTTTAGAAGAATCTATCATCATTTGAAGATCAAGGAATCGATGATGTAAAAGGTACCCAACATAAACGCCATAAATCAGAGTGATCGACAGACATAATGGTAGGTTGCAGTCAAACTGCGGATGTGATCAGTTAAGTACTTAAAATCTAAATAAAACTAATAGATATAACATCACGTTTCCACGTACAAGTGCTACCAGTAAAATCTAAACACTATTTGGCACCTAGTAAAGACTAAGGTAATCAATCCTGACTTGACTCACCACCTCAGCTACCCCGGTTTCCTTACAGATGAGAAGTTCCACGTGGAGGCATTTGCTCTATCCTGCAACATCAATCAATCAATGGTAAAAATGGTGTGATTTCATATCTAGAATTCATTTTTTCTAAGAAATCAATCAAACCCATTTGAATGAAGAACTGGAAGTTAATGAAGATCATTGAATATTTCCAAGAAAATATGGAGTTACAACGATGGATCGATTTTGATGGTTAGATCATCATCAGCAACAAAGAATAAATTAAAATACCAAAGAATGGGTAGAACGGGCCCTTACACAGGGTGTTCACAAAACAGGTCTGCCAAACTGCATTAGATTCTACAACTAATTTGCAACATCTTTTGTCCCTTAGTTATCTATTTTTTACTAGTTCTTAATTTATTTTATTTTTTTTTATATATTTTTTTAACCAGTTTTAAACTGGTTAAAAAAATTTATGGAAAAAAATAAAAAACTAGTAAAAAATAAATAAATATGGGACAAAAGTTGTTGCAAATTAGTTGTAGAATCTACTGCAGTTTGGCAGACCTGTTTTAGGGCCAACACCGAATGGGTTGGTTCAATGCCATCTAGTGGTGTTATGGAGAACTAGAATCTTCCCCAGGCAGCAGTTTTGCACTGCTCCCCAGTAGGATCGCTAAGTGTCGTACCAAACTCTTTCCGCCTTGTCTCCCTAGAACTTTCTTCTGTGTCCTTATTCCATTGCTCGGTGCTTGCAGGTTATTGTGGATATCAAGACTGTGTACTTTACGACAGTACACTAAAGGTGAAATGAAGTTTGTTGTTCAAATCAACAACATTTAATCTAAAAGTACCTAATGTTACGCTCCAGGAAAATAACTCTCACAGTCGAAGAGGTTTGGTCACCCTGGCCTCTTAGCTCTGGTCGTTAGAGCGTCGCAACTGCGGGAAATTAATAATAATTTCTCGTAGTTGTGACGACGCGAGTTCGAACTCCTGTCGAGGTAGCAAATATTTTTTTGGGCCGTTACACTACTATTACATTACTATAATTCAATAATGATCCCCCCAAAAAAGATGCTCTGCATACTAATAGTCCAGCAGTGAGGTACTTTTGCCTGGACATAATTGGAAAGTTAATTAAATTTTGAGGTGTTGTTTTGGGATGCCTAGGGAAGCTGAATCCGAGTTTTCTGACAAAAAAAGCCTGTGCTCGATTGTGGGTGGCCGAAAAACCGCGATTTTTTCGGACTTTTTTCGGTTTTCCGACTATAACTCGAAAACTATACCTCTTAGAGTTCTTTTTTATTACATTTTCGGAAATATCATTAAATTTCCTTCAAATTTCACTAGTCACAAGTTTTTTTGACCGAATAGCTGCTATGTTACAGCCGTTCTAAAGTATATCAAATTTCTCAAAACGTGCAATTTTTACGGAAAAATGCGTGTTTTAGCCTCATAACATTCATTTGTA
This sequence comes from Adelphocoris suturalis, assembly GCA_030762985.1. Taxonomy (NCBI): domain Eukaryota; kingdom Metazoa; phylum Arthropoda; class Insecta; order Hemiptera; family Miridae; genus Adelphocoris; species Adelphocoris suturalis. The sequence goes on along the minus strand of CM061041.1, from coordinate 132,954,409 downwards.
CGTACTATGACTCAAATGTATGGATGTTATACATACTATATGAACCCCCCTCCCCCCCCTCTTTCCGCCACTGTACTCTTCATTCCCATCATAGTAAGGTGTACTGTATAATATTCCAATAGTCCAGAACAATTTTTTTCAATTGTAAGTACATGAATGAACAGTTATCACGTACATGAATATAATAAGGTATATATAAATCAGTCCTCTGTCGTTCTTTGTCTTTTTAGCAGAGCTGGCTCGTCATCCTCACTGTCGTCTGTGACACCTGCTTCCCATTCCTTTCCATTTCAGATACCAACTTATCCACCTCACCCAACCTATGTGGAGGAAGGCGCCTAGGTGGCTGACGTATGGGATGACTGGACCCAACATCCACCATAGGAGTACAACCTCTGATCTGCCCCAAATCAGTCTCATTTGCAGCAAAAACATCAGTGTACAGTCCCGACACTTCCACATGTTGCTCTGAATCCAATTTAGCCACACAGCTTTCACACAGTATCTGCATGTGCACAGGTAGAATTTGAGTCAGATGAGCCACACTAGGGGTTTTCACTATCAGGAATTCTTAGATCCTGAAATCTGTATTCAGCAGGTGGATCTAACTCAAGCGAGACATTGGAGGCGTTTTCATCGCACTTAGTTCCACCCAGCACAACCATTCTCTGGCGCACTAGCACAATTCCATCATGAGCATCCAGAAAGTCCAGACCTAACACACATGGCTCATAGATATCTGCTACAAGCACTTGATGGTCCTGTGACCACCCATTTCCAATACCTAGTGAAACTCTTGCTTGACCATGCACTTTCAACCTATCTCCTGAGATAGACCTAATACAAAAGGCTTCCATCGGAATAATTTCCGTGCTTGCTAAACCTTGAATACTACGATTCACTATTGTCCTTGAAGCCCCGGTGTCAACTAAGAGATCACAGGCAACTCCATTCACAGCCCCTTTTATCACAATCAACGACGTCGATGGATTAACCCGATAGCTAATTTCCAAATGACCGTCTTCTGATGGGGCTTGTTGCTCGATCAGACTTTGCCCCCTTAGTCTGATTGTACATCGTTTCCCTGCATCACTTTTTTTAATCTTCTCCTGCCTTGCGAGCCAATGTGGACACTGACGGAAACTGTGACCAGGTTCATCACAGCGATAACAACGAAAACTTGAAGCTCGAGTAGCAGTTTGAGCCACGAAAACTGGTTCATCCTGAATCTGTGGGCATCTACCTGATGTGGAACTGGTCATCCGAGAGACAGCTTCCATCCGCAAAGCCATGGTATGCACATTGCCTCACCGTCAATGTTTGCTGACGTACATGAGTGACCTGTCGTGGACATCTGGCCAGGCTCTTCTTCCGATTTCCCGCATCTCTTGATGGTATTCGCTAATCCCTTCCCCTGGCAGCTGCACCCTGCTCTGCAATAGTGCGAGGTTCATCTCAGTTTGATTGCGGACTCCATATCTTGCATCCAGCGCAGTAACTAGCGATGAGTACAGGATCGGTTTTTGAACCTCACTCAGCACCGTGATTGCAGCTCCAGTGAGTACACTTCCTAACTCTATGGCCTTGGTTCTTCATGGTCTCTGCTATCATTTGGAACTGGTAATGGTACGAATCCCAATCTACAGTCCCATCGAATGGCCTAGGCTTTGTCCCCTTAGTGGAAACTGGTGGAGCAGAATTCCCTTGTGGTGGGTTGTTTGGCTTAATATGTCCTTGGACAACTGATATATCAGCAGCGCGAGTCAATGCTGCCTGGACCTCAGCTCTCAAATCCTGTTTCAAGTCTTCCCGAACCTCGACTAAGAACTGCCTTATTTCATGCATGTGACGATGCACTTCCGCTCCAATTAACTGCAACCCTGCAGTTTCTGTCATGAACTGAGGAGCTCTCAACGCAGTTTCTACTCTTGACGATGATCCTTGGCTGTTATCTGACTCATTTGCGGCTGGAGCAACCCTGGTTCTTTCTTTCATCTCGGCCTCTTCTTCTCCCCTCCTCGTAGTTGGTAACGAGCTTGAACGACGACGATAACCACGGCCCGAACGAGTGGTCATACTATCCCACCGCTGTCACCAATTATTATGATTTGCAAAATTACAGAAAACAACTTGTTGAAAACTTTACAAAAGACTAACTTTTTATTGTAACCAAAACGATAAATGTACACAAATGTTGCTTCTTAGCACCAATCCCAACATATGTCAACTGTAGTCTCCTACGATATTATACAGCACACCTCACTATGATGGGAATGAAGAGTACAGTGGTGGGAGGGGGGGGGGTCGAGCGGTTCATGTAGTATGTATAACATCCATACATTTGAGTCATAGTACGTACAAATGAATGTTATGAGGCTAAAACATGCATTTTTCCGTAAAGTTGTACATTTTGAGAAATTTGATGTACTTTGGAACGGCTGTAACATAGCAGCTATTCGGTCAAAAAAAACTTGTGACTAGTGAAATTTGAAGGAAATTTAATGATCTTTCCGAAAATGTAATAAAAAAGACCTCGAAGAGGTATAGTTTTCGAGTTATAGTCGAAAAACCGAAAAAAGTCCGAAAAAATCGCGGTTTTTCGGCCACCCACAATCGAGCACAAGTTTTTTTTGTCAGAAAACTCGGATTTAGCTTCCCTAAGCATCCCAAAACAACACCCCAAAATTTCATTAACTTTCCAATTATGTCCAGCAGCCCACAGATTTTTCGACCTCACTGCTGGACTATAAAGATGCCAAGCCAAAAAATGCATGATATAATCCAATTCAGGTCAAGCCAATAGTCAGATCACTGTCACCTAGTACAGTGCATTCATTGCCTCACTCTTTTCAGCTGCTTTTGGGACTGAGACGCTTCTTTAACGGCTTAGCTGATTTTCGCTAATCGCACAACAGTGAGGGTAAGTGTGGTGGTGGACTCACGCATCTCACTGAGACTGAAAATATATTCCTAATGTTGAATAATATATTTCATGTATATATCAAATAGGGATGTGAACTAGGGATGGGCATCGATTAATCAATTAATCGATTATTGTTTAATCGATTACTTGTAGAATAATTAATCGGATAATCGATTAGTTTGTTATCGATTATCCAATTGAGAATTCAGAATCAAGCCTATTGCGGAACAATACCCAGGGCAAGAAAGTAGACAACACCTCGCCTCACGTTATTGTTTTCACTTTTCGGTCTTGTCACATATGTACGGCTATCATTATCAGAAACACCTTTTTTCAGTTATCGTTCGTTTGTTGACGCGGAACTTGAGCTTCGATCAAGATGCCACCAAAAAGTGCGGTTTGGGAACATTTTGAGGAAGTGGAAAGTCGTGCAAAGTGCCGGCATTGTGGAGTGAAAATTAAAATATTATGTCGGAAGTTATTTTCTTCCTTTCAGGTGTACCATCTTCGACTTTGTTCAAAAAACACAACAAGAGTATCCACAAGATCTGGTCCAAAAGTCGTGTGGAACCCCGTGGCCGAGACGCTCTAGGCATGAATGAAAAGTTCAGCCTGTATTCGACATCTCCACAAGAAAGAATCCAACAAAACCCTATCATACTCGTATATTGGAAGCAGATGGCCGAGACGTTCCCAGCAGTTTCCAAAATCGCCTTGAGATATGTGCCAGCGGTAGCAACTTCTGTTAATTCAGAAAGGCTTTTTTCTGAAGCTGGCCAAATTCTGAGGGAACAGAGAAGCCGGCTGACACCAAACATGGCCAATAAACTTGTATTCCTAAAAGATATAGATGATTCATTCTGGAACTTTTTTTTTTTTTTTACATTAAAGTTTTTTTTCTTTTAACTTGTTTTCAACTGTTCTAAATTGTGAATTAATTTTTTCTTGTACACAATGACGTTATTATATTAAAAATTCGATGTTTTTAATGTACCTTCTCTTTTCTCAGCCTTTTCCAAATTAATCGATTATTTAGGCCCCGATTAATCGGTTAATCGATTATTCCGGTTGAAATAATCGTCGATTCCAATAATCGATTAATTGTTAACCGATGCCCATCCCTAATGTGAACCCTTTAATGTTGCTGTGGATTAGTACAGCGTGCTTCCACTTTAGCTCTTCATTAGTAATAAGGAACACTCAGAATTGGGAATCACTTTCCATGTTCATTTATGCAAGTAGTACTCCTGCAGAATTCTACGACTGGCATCCAGAAGCACCACTCTGTTTGTGTATAATCCTATGGTAATCCTCCTTCACATAGATTTGGCAATCATTTTTCTTACAAACCTTAAACAAAATTTCTTTTTTCAAATCATCACGATAACTTTTGACGTTACATACCTTAATTTCTATTCCAACGTTCTTCAAGTCATTTCTAAAAATATCACAGGCTGCGAGGAGTGACTTTCTGATGTTGGGATTTTCCTGGAATGAAATTTGAGAAAGTCAAATTTCAAATATTTTCAGAACTGAAATTATGCAAATTGATTCTGTTCCCACTTACAGATACGCTGCTGGAAAGAGCAACTTCTCTAATGGAAGTTCGCAGATTCAACGAAGCCTGCACAACTTCTCTAAGATGGGTAGACTGGACAGCTAACTGCATAAGGAAAATTTTGCATTTTTAATTGTGTTAATTTCAAGATTAAGTTAACTACAGTAACGAAACCATGTCAACCCTTGATAAAATTAGTTAAACATCATTAAATGTACTAAGGTACAGGCAAGCATAACAAAATTTGATTATAAATCATCACTTTACCTGATCGCTTTTGAAAAATCCCAAGTTACAGAGAAAAGTCTTAACAAAATTGGCGACAGCTAAAACTGAGAACGATGTGCTGCTCAGTCCTTCCTGGAAAAAAAAAGTTAATAAAAAAAAAAATATTTATAATAATAACAATAAATAAAAAACATGATTGTTACATGATTGAAATGTGTAAGTAAATAACAATGTACTACATGTAGTGCATAGATTTCAGTAAATAGATGTTAATAAATTATGTCATTCTAAATTTCCTCATTCGAAGGTGGGAGAGGAAAAATACAAGAAGACAATTTTTTAATATTTCATCCACTGATTTCTTGGTTTACTTGGGAAAATCGGCCGCAATACGTATTCAAAATAATTACATCGACAGTTTTCTCAGAAAGGATAACACCAAACGCATCCTACAAACGCTCCTATTTGGCCTAAAGGTACAGTCCCGTTTTATGTCAATTTCTAAATTATACTCAAATAAGCAAAATAATAATATCCTAAGTTGAATAAATTATTAAATTATTATGATTTTAATTCAATGTATTTTTTTTAAAGTCTACCAAGTTGGGTGGGAGTGTAGCTTGCTCACGTTACTGTAACATGGACCACCAAATCGAAGTTATCAGAAATTCATGGTTACGCATGCACACACGCTACTATTGATTCTAAGGATATGAAATTTATAGGTTACAGTCCAAGAGCTAACCGACACAATTCCTGAAAATTTCATCGAAATTGGTCCATTAGTTTCGAAGTTTTAGGTGTGTTAAACAACTTGAGTGTAAAGTGAGTTGGTTAACCCAATCACGATAAAATTCTTGGTGAAATTCCTGAAACTCATACTCAACTATCATCAAAGATAGAAAGAAATCGGACAGATAGATCGTGAAAAATCAACGTTAGTCAAAATTCGCGTTTGCGCATGCGGGCGCTCACGCCATCATTGAACCAACGACAGTGAATTATATAGTTGACCATCCAGGAGTAAATCCCAATCCCTAAAAATTTCAAGGAAATTGTGGTCACGGAGTTTCGTGTGTGTCAATTAACTTTACATTTGAGCAGGCGCAATAGTTATTTCTCAACCAAACACGATAACATTCTTAGGGCACTCCAGTGGAATTGTTATCTAACTATAATCCTAGCTCGAACGAAAATGGATAGCTAGATCGTGAGAAATCGACGTTATACAAAATTCACGACAGGCAGACACGGAACCAAATTGATAGCAAGCTCTGAAACGCAAAAGGCATGTGGACATTTTTATTTTGGAGGGAAAAATCTTTTTTCGACTTCCTGCACCAACACAAAGCTTCCCTACATTCGGTAGTGAGGAAGCAAACTATAACAATCACAAGTACCAACCACATATAGAACACGACCACAAAATTAGTAGGTACTTACTGTTCTTGAATTCAATTCCAGCGTCGTTCGACTCATCAAATTCAAAATTTCAGTCATAGCCCCAGTCGTATTGAAATCAGTCGATAAACAATGTTGAACATTCTCTTGAGAACGTTGCAATTCCTAGAACAGGCAAACAACTTATATTTAATTACACTAGTAGCTACACGTTTAATCACATTTTTTCTTTCGCCCATAGACTCCATTTGGGGTCTAGTTGGTCCTAACGTTTAACCATCTCGATCGCTTTACTCGCATAGATGCTATGGGCCAAAAACGGGCGAAAAAGTGTCTTTTTCGTGGCTTTGAGTGTTAGACCCTGGTGGGTCGGAGAGGGTGGGCGGGAGAGAGAGTGAGAGGGAGGGCGAGGCGGAGGGAGTGAGAGGGAAGGGAGGGCGAGGGAGTGTGGGGGAGGCGGAGGGAAGAGAGGGAAGGGAGGGTGATGGAAGGGAGGGAAGGGATGGCGAAGAAGTGTGGGGGAGGCGGAGGGAGTGAGAGGGAAGGGAGTGGAGGGGAGAGGGAAGGGATAAAGCGTAAAATTATGGGGTCCTGGAGCTGTAATGCAGTGAACAAGTGAACCAAATATTGGAAGCGCGAAGCCCCGAGTTTCGATAGTAAATATACTATAAGTGAGGCTAAATAATTACTCAGTTCTACGTCAGTTTTCTACGTAGAAGGTCTGTATGAGACAGAAATAATAAATCTTTGTGTAATAATTGGCAGCGTTTTTATTTAGGTATAGCGAAATCTGTTTCTGGGAGTAAACTCGATTGGGGGTAGTAATTTATGAAGTTACATAGGCCGTCGCTGACCAGATTCATTTCATTAAGGCTTCTGGACAGAAAATGATACAATATTAACTTGACACTTAACCTGACGCTGGATAATTGGAATTGATCGAAGTAGAATGAATTATACTTCCCCATATCGAAGACGAAAGACCTACAATATTAACTTGACGCTTAACCTGACTCAGAATAATTGGAGTTGATCGAAGTAGAATGAATTATACTTCCCCATATCGAAGAGCCATAGGAGCCTATAGGCTCCAGACCCAGTTGGTCAAGTTCGTTAACATCTCAGAGATCGAACTTTTGATCCACTAGCTTGAAAAAAATTAATGAGTAGCTTGAAAAATGGCCCATACATATTACAGTCTGATACGCTCGACAAGTTGAATGGCATGTAACATCTACTTTTGGTCAGCACGTAATGCCAAGTTGCCGACTGAAGATCTTACCTTGAGAAGTAAACCATCATCAACTTGCACTTTGGGGCCAACTCCTTTGATAAATGATTCACAATCTGACAAGAAGTTGGTAATCTTGGTGTATACTGCAGTTGCATTGGTCATCACATCACGGGAGTACTCTATACCTGAAATGTAATTCAGAAGTGTATCACTTGGAGTAAAACGTACGAAAGAAAGATAAATTATAATATTAATAAGTTATAATCTAAGATGTCATAGGAAAGATTAACATGTTATTACAGTATATGTATCTCAAGTCCAATAGCTGTTATTCAGCCGAGGTTGCTAACCTACAGGGAGGTACTATTTGAGGCAGAGCATACAAAAAGATACAGCGGATGAAAGTTGAATTAAATTCGGTTTACGAACCATTTCTATAAGGCACTAGCATACACAGCATTCGCAAATGATCAGGAGAATAGTCCTGTAAGAAAGCTGTTACAGAGACTGTATTCTTCAAAGACTTGGACATTTTAATGTCGCCCTGTAGATGAAGGTGTCCTGAAATAAAATCAACGAAACTATAGTTAATTTTATAAAACTTAAATGCTGTTACATTCTCTTATCTATATCTAGGGATGTATAACGCTCTTGGATTTTGAAAGTAGAGTTTACATCAGGTTCGACTGATTTTCAATTCCATTGGAATTTAGTTAGAATCTAAATCCGTTGAGACTTAAATCAATTTTGCTTTCTTTAAGGGAAACTGAGAAACTCCAGATTCTACTACGGCGAAGTTACCTTGGTTTTCCTGACATTTTCCGGGATGTTTTGGTATAAAAATTCTCAGCTCACAGAGTAGAATCTAAATCCACTGAGACTGTCATTAATTTCACCTTATTTTAATGAGCATCTAAGCAAAAATATCTAGCGTGAACGTATATACTAGTGTATACACAGAATGGCGACAAGTAACTTCTCAAGACATTCAACAAATAGAAGGGATGCACCGGCGCTACTTTTCTTCGGAAAAGGACTCAAGATTGATGGTTCTCCCGCACCTCTCCTCTAATACAACAAGTGATAGGAATCATAGATAAGGAATGATCTGACCTCATTTCTTCAAAATGAACTAACTATCAATTTAGGATGGAGTACCTCGAAAAATGTCAACCTTATCTAAACTGCCGGTTTTCTCCAACGTGAAAAACGCTGTTTTACATAACGTATGTACCAGTCTCTCAGCATCCAGTAGAGCTAGTTATTTCTTTTAGCATGGAACATGCTTTAGCCTTGGACTAACTAGCGAAAAACGTTACGCGGATGTGTCACAAAGCATACTTTAGCCTTTGAGACTAAATAGCGAAAAACGTTGCTGGGGAAACGAAACTTATTTAGTTTTCACTGGACAAAAATCGTTCTCCATTCGCTGGAAAGCTCTCGATTTATCACGCATGGCTACGATGGAAACACCCATTAACATATATAATAATAGAAATAATGGTTTTGCCTTACTTACTGTCTGTAAGTTAAAAAATAAATAAATAAAAATAAAAAAAGTAAAAATAATAATTTAAAAAAAAAATGCAAAACAAGAGTTTAAAACTTGTTCAGTGATTATTTATTAAGAGTAGACAAATATACACACACACATATATATATATACATATATATATACATATATATATATATATATATATATATATATATATATATATATATATGTATATATATATATATATATATATATTCAATCAATTTTTAAGGAAAAACAACAATTGACAAAATGAAACTAATTTTTTATATTTCGGCTTATGCCTTTTTCAAACTACGAGAAAAGAATTTTGATTTTTGTTAATTGGTGAGAAAATCTTGCCATGGAGAAGCGTGGTTGCCCAGTTAACGTCTGATATTCAACCCTGGAGGATCATACGCGCCCAAAACATTCGAGTGAGCTCTCTCTGAATGAACCAGCATTAATTTATTTTCTGTGGGCCCCATTTTTTTCAATACCTTCATACCATAGCATCATATGATATATATATATATATATATGATATATATATATATATATATATATATATATATATATATATATATATATATATATATAACCAGAAGGGGATCCAGAGAAACAGGTAGGTTGTTCCTTCACGAAAAAAGAGGTTTTCCCAACATGAAAAAATGTTCATTACTAGAGACTTATGAACCCCCTTAACCCATTCAACCCTGATGACTTCATATAAAGTCAAGACAGACACCTCCTGCGGTCGAGTGAATGCATGATGATGATGATGAGTCAAGCACCACTACGCTGCAATCTCTGCTCGATTCAAAAGGCCAACAGGGATGGAAAAGGGCTGTAGGTGGTTAGGCCAGTGCTTTTTCCATTCGGTGAACTTCAAGGTACCATTGGTAATTACTCGTTTCAAGGTCAGACAGTTGTGGTTTGTCATCAGAGCCAATAACGCACAACCTGAACTCACAAAAATTTATGATGCCACTGCTGGTCGACAGGGCGTCAGACCTGATTTCCAGTGCCATGTTGAATGGGTTAAGAAAGGAATTAGGCTCAGAGGTCCCTCAGGAGACGAGTGCACCACCTGAATAAACTGAAATTATATTCTAGATACCCCGAAGGAGATCCAGTTAAAATTTCAGCTCCGTAGGTTGATTAAGAAATAAATAGCTTCACAGGCTCCTTAGTTAACGCACGTTCGTAACCGATCTATACATAGCCTAACCTGCTAATTCCCTGAACGGTGTATCAAAATCAGATAAAAACTATAGGAATTAGGCTTATTACAAGGATTTCATAGCCTCGCATACGCAGTAGCTATTAATGATATAATCTTGTTGAAATTCATATAGAAAGACTAACTATCCTCCAAATTTGAGCAAGACCGAATAACTAGGGCGAGTGAAAATTATGCTTGATGGGATTTACATTTTTGCACGCGTAGAGTGAACTATTTATTTTGTAGCAATGAAACTGATAGGATATCTTCTACAGCCTAACCCACACATTTTCTGAAAATTGCATCAAGATCTGATGAAATCTGAGGAAATAAAGTTTGTTACAAGGATTTGAGGACGCACAACAGACAGACACTGAACTAATGTTGTTCAGGATGGTTTAGAACGTAAAATGCGAGTGAAAGTTTTGATTTTTGTAACTTTTTCTTTTCTTTTTTTATTCGATTTCCAGAAGTGAAAACCATACTTCCGCTACCTATAGGTAGACTCTGAAACATAATAATCATAGGGAAGATGAATTCAAATTACCCGAATGGAGCCAGTAGTTTACCCACTGGTTGCAACCATGATATGCACACGACTGAGCTTCTTCATTTTCATGATGAGGGAAGAGCAGGTCGATCCCTCCAGTGTGAATATCAATGGAACTTCCAAAATACTTGCTGCAGCATAAAAATAAATAATGATAGAGCAAAATTGATTAAATTAACAAAAAATATCAATCCTCTTCCAAACAGTAAAAATTTCAATGAATTGGCTAATGAGAAAGAACCCTACCTCGCCATTGCTGAACATTCAATATGCCAACCTGGCCGCCCTGGTCCCCAAGGACTTTCCCAATGGGGCTCTCCAGGTTTGGCAGCTTTCCACAGGGCAAAGTCTCGATTTGATTGTTTCCCATCAGCAGTTTCGAGCTGCTGGGCTGGTGCTAACTTGCCATAGTTGGAGAAGCTGCCTACCGAAAAATACACAGAGCCTGGAACCAACGATAAAATCAAATTCAACTGAACGAAAAGTTAATTCAGAAAACGGATTTGTGTAGTAAGGTACGACAAAAAGCGTATGATTTCTGATATAACTTCAACTACCTAAGCCCTTTACAAACACAGTAGTTTGCAGCAAAAAATACTAATTACCATCTTTTGCCAAGTATCCATGCCCATTGTTCATTATCTTGGCAATGAATTCAATAATATCTGTGATATGGCGGCTGACATGCAACGATAACGATGGCGGTAGAATATTCAGAGTCGACATGGAATCAAAAAACTCCTGTTCATACTGCAGAGCCACCTCTTGGAAGTCTACACCTCTTCTATTTGCTTGTTCGATTATTTTATCATCTATGTCGGTCACACTCATAAGCATCATGACGTTCATTCCATGAATCTCCATTATCCTCCGAATTAAGTCGAATTGCATGTAACACCTACAAACAAGGATCACTAACATTATTTCGACATATGGAACATGCTTCAACATATATATGAACTTGGACAAATCATTTTGCGTCATTATAACAGCTTTTAGCAATTTTTGTAGAAAATGTAATCGACTAAGAAAGAATGTAAAGACGAAACGCTTGCATACGAGTCTGCAACACATTGGAACATTTCATGTCTTCAGTTGCAGACGCGTAGGTATGTGTAGCAGACTCGTATGCAATCAGAAATTAACAAGCGGTTGCAATCATGTTCACAATATCAATTATTGAGAATGATCACCTGTGTGTAAACAATAATTCAAATAACCATGCTCATAACTGTGATTGTTGGCCACGCACTTCGCAGTAGTTAACATAATATGATTGGATAAATCGAGAGCTTTCGAACGAATGGTGAACGAATTTTGTGGGATGAAAAACGACGAAGTACCATTTCCCTAGCAACGTCTCGGTTGTAAGCGGAAATCATCAGAAATTGAGCATATTTCGTTACGTGACGTAACGTGACATAACGAAAATTTGGTTGTGTGCCATAGCAAAGACATGAAATGTCAATAAGCAATTGCAATGGCTCCAAATTTTGACATTGAAAATGTCTTAGTCGACGGGTCAACCGGAAATTTTGTTACACAAAGAAAAAAAGTCACGCAACCTATAAACAAGTTAGGTGTTGTTATGATTGTGTATACAAGCATTGAAATTACTGAGACATTTTTAATGCTCATAGCTCTTCTCTCATAAGAGAGAAAGTACAAGCGGCCTGCCGCGTTTTTTAACTTGGATATGTTTTTGGGCTGGGGGTCATTCTAAAATTTGCGTAACGACACCAAAATTTGTGACGACCCGGCACTTTAATTATTAACTCGAAAAGTGAAGGCTGGGTAGAATTTCTATTGATTTTTCACGTACAACCAATGAGTTACTAGGGAAGAGTAACTCCCATAGTTTTCATAGTAGGGAAATCGTTCGCCACTTTTTGGAATGCACTCATTTTATCTCAACATCTCATGACCTCTAAGCCATTTTAGTGCCAAGGAATGCTGATTTATTACTCTAAGTTATGAACTAATATTGTTTTGTTACCATAATGGAATAACCTTGTGAAAAGAAGGCACTACATGGTTGGTATACAATTGAGTAGTAGGTACCTACTAGTAAGCAGTAGGTACTAGACATATCCATGATCTTTTGTTTTTCCCATCAAGGGAGAAATTAAATTTTGACATTGAAAATGTCCGGGTCAACCGGAAATTTGGTTACGGAAATATTGTTACGCAAAGAAAAAAACGTTACGCAACCTATAAACAAGTTAGGTGTTGTTATGATTGTGTATACTAGCAATGAAATTACTGAGCAACCTATAAACAAGTTAGGTGTTGTTATAAATGGGTATACAACTAGCATTGAAATTACTGATAAATTACTTAGATAGATAAATTGTAGATAGATAGTTAGATAGATAGATAGATAATTGAAGGGCTTTGGGTACAAAGGGCGTAAGTGCCATAAATCCCAAAAAAAGTTATCGCTGTTTCAGTTTTAATTTGTTTGTCATTCTCACAATATGCGTTCTAAAGAGATGATTTTTTTTTAAATTAAATATTGCTGAAATACGTTTTATTTGTGCGTTGGATTTGTTCATAACGATCTTCCCAAGATTTAAAAAAAATTTTTTTGTTCACGATCCTATGACAACGGCCTAAGTGCCACCTCTGTTTACCACCTGCCTAAGTGCCATACCCACCTAATTCTTCAAGTTTTCTACAAGTGAACAGTTTTAAAAACATTGCTAATCTTTTTTCACATAGGAAGGTATCTAACGGAGTTCTTAGGGGAATTAGAAGAAAAAAGGTGTTCTCACGAGAGTTTACAAGGTTACAAACGCAGTGTTGCACCATGGCACTTACGCCCTTCTTACTGAAAATGCCTCATGGACTTAGGTAGTACTGAAAAACGGTGATTTTGGACGGAGGACGTTGGTAACACTGCGACGTGGCGGTTTATTTAAAAATGATTGGTGCATAAGCCCTTTCTAGAAAAATAGCTAGTGGTATATAGGTCCAGAAAAAAATATAATATGGAAAAAGTCGATATTGGCACTTACGCCCTTTGTACCCAAAGCCTTTCAATTGATAGACAGATAAATTGTAATTTACTGCAGATAAATTACAAATAAATTACCATTAATCCCTCTTCCTAAGACATTTTTCTCATGATTTTCTGACCCTCATTTTCCCGAGGAAAACTTGACATAATATTTTGTTGCTCTCTGCACATTGAGGGATATCTGACTTAGTATACAACTGAAATATTTGAAAAACTGTTGTTTTGTGTAAAATCTCGTCGAAAACTATAGCAGGAACTCTAAACATAACATTGACTTTATCCAACAAAAAAAAAAATCAAAATTCTGAATATTAATGTAAGAATGTGCAGCTATTAAACAGCTAAAAAGTACCTATATAAAGTGAAAAGCGAACACGCAGGATAAGTGAAAAATGTCGGTCGGACGTGAAAAATAAATACAGTAATAATTGGCTGTATCGTATTTTGTTAACACAGCTATAATATCCGCCAATGGTTAACTGGAGTGACATAATATTACTTTACACTAAAAAATAGGCCACTGACGCACCCAATTATGGGTGCTACGAAATACTATGTCGAGTTGGTATCTTGTTGAACTCACATTGAACACATATTTATCACCCCAACGACCAATATTACTGGTGGAACAAAATCCTATCTCTATATTATAGTACCTTGTTGCAGTAATATTTTTCACATCTGGCGACTGACATAGTAGTGGCCATTCAAGTTTTTTTGTTACCTAGTAACAATGCGACATTGAGAGTTGATTGTTCGCGGTACTGAAAGATGACGCTTGGACCTTTCATTTGTAGGCATAAACCAATTTTCGCTAAAAATAGACATAGTATGGTGTTGCACCAAGGTCCAGTTGTACCATATATATATATGCATATATACATATATATATACATATATATATATATATATATATGGTACAACTGGACCTTCCTATATATATGGACTGGACTAGACTGGAATATATATATATATTTTTTTTAATATATATATATATATATTCTTGAGAAGTTCGCATACAAGTTTATGGGGAAAATCGTTCATAAGGAGAACGTCCACGACCATGTTTTCAACCTCTTTATGATTTTTAGGAGAACTCAAATTCCTTGCTCGGTCAATTAAATTCGTTCCAAAGTTAATTTTTTGGTGGTAGGGTGCATTGCTGTAATAGTTCATACATCTACCCTAGTTTTGTGGTTTTCTCCACCATTTTGTGTCCACGTAGCTATTGGAATTTCTTGTGACATCGTTGACTTGTTGACATTTCCCCCGTCCCACTTCCGTCATCTCTTCCCGCACGTCCCATCACTCGGGCGGCCCATCTCTGAGCTCCAAGTATTCGCGCTTTTGCGACTCTCACTTGAACGTTCTCAAACGGATTAGTAGGGCTTTCATACTCCTCCGGGATCGGCTATCATTACCATCCTGGTTATTCACCCTTGGTAAATTCTGGGCCTTTTTATATTTGATAAATGGATTTTTGTTTCGGTATTATGATGTCTAGGCTCTATGTTGGCTACTTTTAGGTTTTCGTCTAGGGTTTTAATTTGTTCTTTATTATATTTGCTTCTCGTTTTGCTCTGTTTCTGGACGGATTTTACAAAAACTTCCTTTGGAATTCTGGGAAGGTCTTCTCGATTTTCATTTATGTTATTCATTACAGTTTCTTTATTCTGTTCAAGCATTCCTCGCGTTTTCTCGTAGAGTATTTTCATTTTTTCCTTGTGATTTTCTAAATACGAGTAGTTATTGGCCATTTTTCGGTTAATATCGGCTTCTAATAATGTATCAGAATTTATGTGGAAATATAACAGCTCAATGAGGGTTAGTTTTGAGACTGAACGAATCGTATTATTATATGATAGGATAGCATAGTTTACTTAGCCCTTTCAGTCTTTTTGTGCAGCCTACTGTACATGACCTTCTCACTTTGTTTTCCATAACTAGAGCCGTTTTAGGGCCATAATTTGTGTTCAACAGCAACTACAACCCCCCAACAACGACGGTAGCGTGTCTTCAAGTTCCAAATAATGTAACTAAAGCCTTTTTTTCTGATTCATTCCGTCCTCCACCCACCCGTCATGGAAGATACAACAGATAAGCACCACAATTTTTGGTTTTTTATGCTAAATACGATCCATCAGCTCTTTTATGCTTGGTATTGATTGTAGACGTCCTTTAGTTACTGTAGAAGCAAAAATCGAGTTGGTTATTTGCGAAATGAAGTTGTACCAAATGTTCAAACGTAGTGTACAGTAGGTTGTACAATAGCACCAGAGCGACGTGGATCGCTGCCACGCGTTCAAACGTAGTGTACAGTGGGTTGTACAATAGCACCAGAGCGATGTGGATCGCGTGATGTTCTGAATCCAAAAATATGAGAAGAATGCCGATTTCGGCAACTAGACATTATTGGGAATGATTAATTTTGTCAAGCAGCACCCCTGTGGATGTTGGAGAACGTTGGTTGGAAACAATTTTGGCACGATAATACCAAGAAACGACATCATAGGAGAGCTGTTTACGATGAATAAGCCGTTCATAAAATAAATTCGCGATTTTCATGTACCTACCTAGGTACTACCAGCCAGTTTTTGGTGCCCGCATGCATGTGAAGCCATAAATTTTACTTTTGCTAATTTACTGAAATAATTTTGTGATACAATGTGTTTCTGTGATTTCCAAGTACAAAAGAGTCTTTACTTTACTCGCCCTGCCTTATTTCTTGATCAAGGGTATTTATTTTTAGTTTTATAGTTTCATTGTTCAATAAATATGTTCGAATTTGAAACTGCTGTGAATTTTTGTTTGAATCCAGGTTGGGTAGCTAGCATCGCTTGAGTCTCATTGTGCAGTACACTGTACATTCGAAATTGTGCACAGCACCGCTTGAGTCTCATTGTGCACTATACTGTACATGGTACATCTTTTGAACCGATGGTACTAGGGTCATGAAATTTTTACCAGAGCTTACTTAGACTAATAGTATGTAGATCGCGTGCGAAATTTGAAATTTTTCTGTTCACTACAAATAATTCGGGACTTAAAGGGTTAGGCTGTAATCTCATCTTTAAATTCCCCTCTACTATTGAGTAACCGTATAAGTTCGATTAGCTTGGAATGAAATCTTTCAATGATTCCATTCGAATCGGAGTGTAGGGAGGATATATAAAATGAATGTTGACTTTATGTAGGGCTAACAGTTCTTGGACTAAGGAGCTATGAAATTCAGAAAAGGAGTGATTTTGAATTAGATCAGCGGCTGGACCCTGAATTTTCTGCAAAATCGATCCCATTACTTCATGGTTTTGAAGGGTAGTGGGATTGTTTTCATCGCAAAAACGTTCCACTAGCATTTGGGCCATTTCCAAAAGTCGTTGGAGGGTTTCGGGTTCGCCAGAAAATACTGGTATCATATCCGCGTGTTTTCGTTTAAATTCAGGTATGCAAACTTGCCTGGGTTGGATGGGTTGGTGAGTAGCTAGGAAATTCTGAATTTGTTGATTTACTAGCTCTTGCAATGCGGCTCTTTGAGCATCTTGTTCAGCAGTTTTCTGAGCAGCTAATCACTCTTCGGGAGTCATTATTGGGGGTCTAGGAGAAACTGGTTTACTAAATTTGTACGCAACTAATTTTTTGAATGACTTTGGAATGAATAGCCCTTAATATTGTGAGATGTGACGAGAACCAAGTAATCTACTAAAGAACCCAAACACACAAAAACAATTATATGCAATATTAATTTAAAAAAATTAAAATGAGATGCACAAAAAATACAAATAAAAATCCAATTATATAAAAAAGCACGAATATACACAAAATTCAAATATTAGAAAAAATACACAGTAATATAATTGTCTCGTAATGTCAGTTAACAGACAACGTAGTCTGAATGAATATTCAATTTAGGCGTTTAATCTCTACGCAGGTAACAGGAGGTATGAACGATTAGAGTGTGCGAATTAAAAAACCTTTCAATTAGTGGCTCTCAAAGCAGTTATTGAGAGGTATGAACAGAGAGAGCTCACTTGCTATGTTTTAAAATATAATTGGTTTCAGCAATCCACTTCACTTAGCAGGTAACGGGAGGTATGAACAAAGGGATGCTTTTTAAACTACCAAATTCAAAGTTTAACTTGAGAAACCCTTTTATTAACGAGAGGGCGTCTTCTTGTAGGCAAAAGGATAAGGACTTGCAGGCAGGATCACAATGACTTGACGAAACGTTGGGTTCGGATATCTCAGTCCAACGAGATTTCTGTGAAGTCTTATCTGCAAGCGGCTCGTCGGGCAGCTGAGTCAGGTGCTGAGGTCCACTCGTTCTTTAAAAAGGGGGAGGATCGCTTCTCTCGGGCAAGTTCCTTGATCTCGTTCAGTTTTGCTTCTTCAATATTTCATCACTAATGTTCGTTAACTGGTGAGAATATTAGGAATTTCTTCAAGTAGTGTGGTGAGTGGTGACATGCGTCAATAAAGATGGTTTGTTCAATTTGAAAGTTCTTCCAAGTGGAGAGTGGAGGTTCTTCAGGAATGTATCTTTATCGTTGGTGATCCGATATTTCCTGAATCCAATTTTGGATGTTATGCTCCAGGAAAATAACTCTCACAGTCAAAGAGGTTTGATCACCCTGGCCTCATAGCTCTGATCGTCGGATTACGCGAAATTTCCCGTAGTTGTAACGACGCGAGTTCGAACTTCTGTCGTGGTATCAAATATTTGTGGGCCGTTACAGTGGCGCAGTCGGTAGGACCCGAAATCGTACGAAACAATAATTAATCAAATTCCTCTGGAGCCAAAAGACTGTAAACATAACTTTCCCTGTCGTAGCACCTTTCAGTTCCTCACTCACGAGTCAAAACACACTGTGACAATGACAATGACTGTGGCTCGACTACTGACTTGTTCCAGCGAGCATCTGCTGAGTCAGCGGGCCTGCAGTTTCACTTCATCATTCGTCCGACCCCCGAGACGGCTGGTATTTGACTCCGGGGAAATGTTACGCTCCAGGAAAATAACTCTCACAGTCAAGCTCTTTGGTAATCTTTGATCACCCTGGCCTCATAGCTCTGGTCGTTGGGGTAATGCAACTACGCGAAATTTCCCGTAGTTGTAACGACGCGAGTTCGAACTTCTGTCGTGGTATCAAATATTTGTGGGCCGTTACACGGAGGTCTACAAGACTGCGCCAGTGATAGTTCGGAGATAGAAAATCAACTTTTTAAAAAAGGTTTATCAAGTTTTAAAAAATCACAACACAATGTGGAATTTACAAGAGAGAAGCTACTGAGACGGGGATCTAAGACGGACTGCGTCGAGAAATGAAGGAGCTTTTTCGAGGCAGGGAGTCTTCGGGAGGGAGAAAATACAACGCAGGATTGAGATAAAAATTTCGTTCTTGCGCCAAAAAATCAAGCTTTCCAAACAAAAGGATGAGTTCGTAGGCCAACACTTTTTGAGCACGTTAAATTGGTCAAAATTCGAAAATGTGCTCAAAAAATGACTAAAAACGTCGAAATATAAAAATATATATATATTTAAATTAAATATAGTTAAATTTATATTTTTATCCGAATTTTAGTTTATTGACGGTGAAAAATGTACTTAAATTTCATTAATAATTGCAGAAAAATCGATTGAAAAACCGAAAAATTGCTAAACATCCGAAATTTGTTTATAATCGTAGAATATGATTTAGAACGAGTTTATTTGTCATAAAATTTTTGGTTAACAATTCCTTTGTCCTCAAAGTGATCAAATTTCAAAACATAGTTACATAATATAATACGATAATCTACGAAAATTCGCTCATACGATCATGCTGCATGATAAGAACATTTTTAGCGCATTACATTTAAAAAGGAAAAATGAGCTATTATGTTCAATTGTCCGTAGATGTATGTCCACTTAAAATCGTTTTAAATTCCATTTCCCGACGTCCGATTTAGATGAAACTTGGTATGGATGTAATCTGTCCATGGCGAGGTTAAAGATGTATCAGGGGCCGCTGACTCATGAGAGGTCATTGATCAGCTGAGTGAAGTCTAAAATCATTTTGTCTCCTATTCAATGCAGGAAGCAGAAATTTGAGAGGGAGGCTCAAGGGAGAATGTGCATGTGTAATTACTAATTACTTAGTCCGTGTTTAGTGTGCGTGCCTATTTTCGAATTTTGTCTGCTATTCGACACTGGAAGCTGAAATTTGAGAGGGAGGCAGGGAGAATGCTAAACGCGACTGTGAGGTTAGTTAAGAGACCAGCTGAGGGAGTGCCAGAGCCATTTTGTCTCCTATTCAACGCAGGAAGATGAAATTTGAGAGGGAGGCTCAAGGGAGAATGCTGATTACGCATGGGCCCCCAAACCCATTAGAGAGTTCTAAGTAGATCCGTAAAACTTTTTAAAAGATTTTTACTTTTCTCTATTTTGAAGAGAACGATTTTCTTATGGAACGCTTCATTCATCTATATTCCGTGGGCCTTATCTCCGCCGAAGTGTTTATACTCGTTTTGGATAACTTCGTGGAAAACGAGGGCCGAACCCGAATTCCTCGTCAGTTAGCAGAGGAGTTTGGAAGATTTTCACTTGACGGAATGTCGGAAGAAGATGCTCTTCTCCAGTTTCGATTTCGGAAACCTGATATTGATTTGTTGGTTCATCTCGGGGTACCGGAAATCGTTCGATCCAAGGGATATAAAGTGCCTGACACTACTGCTCTTTGTATTCTCTTGCGACGATTATCATACCCCAATCGTCTGACTGATCTCGAGAGGATATTTGGCATGAGCGCTGTAGGTACCTACCTTGATCACCGTACGTACATACCTACGTATGCAAAATCGAACAAGCAAACGTTTACAATGGTCTTACCAAGTCAACGCAAATCATTTTCAATCTTCCACAGAATGGTTTTGACGCACAGTTTTATGCACAAACAACATACTATTGTAGTTTGTTCATGGGCATGAGCGTAATCCAATGTTTTGTTGACAGGCGATATCGAGGAAGTGTTACCATCCTGTAAGGTTATTTTACCCCAACGGCGAGACGTTACGTTCATGACTGTTTTGACTGAGTTCCGTTGTTTACCGGCGTAGTATGGTCTTAGTTTAGCGCCAAAACATAAATTCACACCGTTATAATGCGCATGTTAAAAATCGTCTTTAGGAACTCTCTAATACGTCGTGCGGTATCGACGATCCGACGCCGAAACCCTAACGCATTGAGTTACGGTGAGCGTACAGATACGTTAACGGATCGGGTACTTGAGTATTAAACGGAGGCCACCATTACGAAACGCGCCGCAGCACTTATTGAAGGTTAAATTGTTATAGATGTTGTAGTAGAACAATATATGGCGCCACCTCCAATCGTTTTGATACTAACATATATTGTAGTGGAAAGATAAGCAGAGATATCATACACTTCATTCTGACCTACATGTCCGACTAATCTGTATTTTTACTAAGGGATTGACTACTTGATGTTATGTAATTTTGAGATGCGAGCTTGTGAGCATCCAGACCACCAACCTATACACTTCATTCTGCATTCTTGGTGGTCTGGATGCTCGCAAGCTCGCATCTCAAAATTACATTACATCGTAGTCAATCCTTTAGTAAAAACTCGGCGCTTTGCGCCTCGACGGGGGGCTCCGCCCCCCTGCACCCCCCGGTTTATTTCTTTTTCCATACTCTGTATGAAATCATAGGAACACAGAATGTGTTTTTGCGATGATTCTATTTCCTTACCAACGGCTTGGTTGCACGTGAATAATAACAATATTTGGCAATAATAAAATAAATAATTGTTAGACATTTAATTTGGTCTAAAACCCTATAAATATTATATAAATAAATATGTAACTACAAGAAAAATACTATATAAATTGAGAGCTTTCCAACGAATGGTGAACGATTTCTGTGCGATTAAAATTGCGGAAGTTCCATTTCCCTACCAACGGCTCGGTTGTACGTGAAAATCATAAGAAAATTTACAAGCGGTTGCAATCATGTTGACAATATCAATTATTGAGAATGATCATCTGTGTGTAAACAATTGATTCAAATAACCATGCTCATAACTCAGGTTGATGGCCACGCACTTCGCAGTAGTTAACATAATATGGTTGGATAAATCAGGAGCTTTCCAACGAATGGTGAACGATTTCTGTGCGATTAAAATTGCGGAAGTTCCATTTCCCTACCAACGGCTTGGTTGTACGTGAAAATCATTATAAAAGGCGCATAACGGTTTTTTCTGACGATTTTTTTTCGGTAGGTCATCGCAAAAACACATTCTGTGTTAAAACAGATTAGTCGGACATGTAGGTCAGAATGAAGTGCATGTATTTATGTATGTGTGTTCTTTCCAATTATGTAGTTATTTTTGGTATCCGGTACGAAATATTTCTATAGGTTAGGTGGCCTCCGTTTAATACTCAAGTACCACGGATCGCAATCCGGAAAAAACGTAATAGCCTAAACTAACCTCCTTCCATGGAATCAAATAACTCCTAGGGATAATTTCCTCCTTCCATGTTTTAAGCATTACAACTAAGTATCTGTTAAGGCCTTTACGTGACTCAAAGGTGCGGTAAATGTTTCTCGTTACCGCACGCCGTATTGAGACCGACGGATCTACTAGGAACTCGCTATTTTCCCTCCTATTCGACGCAGGAAGTAGCTCTAAACAGTCCCACATCTGCTGGCTGTAGAAAAGCACACCGTCTGGCACTGGAATCCTCATTAGAACCTCCTTCTAAGCTGGTTCGAACCTCCTAGGTGGGGCAGGGAGTGAATTGCACATGTCCGGACTCATACTCTCGATGTAAGCTAGGGCAGGTTTGGACGATCCCGGCCTCTCCGAACGGCAGACCTCTCGTCCTGGATTACTCTGCACTTCCCCGAACGGCCAAAAGTGGACGTGGTCAATCCCGGACCGTCTCACCGAACGAACCCCAAGCCATACTACAATTTGACCACGCGACCCAATTGGTTACTGTCAAAAATACCAGAGATAGAAGAAGAACAAGAAATGATATGACAGACCAATGGAAGTAAAAGTATTCTCTCGATATATTGAACTTTTTCAATAACGTAACATACTAAAATAGGTACAATCTTGAAACAACAAAACAATCACAATGAATAATGGACAAGGAAAAAATGCGTTCATTTCAATATGAAGAAATTGACTTACCAAGCATGGCCAAGGTGAGGAGAATCGTACACAGTGGGACCGCAACAGTACCAATTACATGATTTATAGTAGCTTGTAACAAAATCTACTGTATCATCAGCAAGACGATTAAAAATTTTGAGATTCGTTTTATGACCGCTTGGTAGTTTCCATATGCCGCACTGATCCGACATTCGCCGAATTAGTTTTACATGTCGAGCGAAACGAGTCAACAACATTGAGATAGAATTGACTACAAAAGCGAGCCACAGTATCCCAGCGAAAAATTACCAGTTCACTTTTACCTAAGCTAAAAATACATTGCAGAACAGCGTGGAGTAGGAGTTAACATCCAGAGATGAGAATGAGACCACCAAAAAAAAATAGCATACCGCCATGCTGACAAGCATGGAAAATTTGTCTTCTTCTTCTGGGCTCTGCTTCTTCTCGCGTACCCCCAGCATGGACGTGGACCAGGTGTCCACCCCTGGCCTCGTCAAATGGCGTGCGGCCAGAGGGGGTTGGGGAGATCGGGGGCCCCTCGGTCGGGTAGGCGTGGCCTAATGAAAGGTGGAGGGGGGGCTTGTTCACACAGAACCTTGTGAGCAGGCACGTAACCAGAGGGGGGGTCCATGGGGTCCCGGCCCCCCCCCCCCCCCCCCCGAAATTTTTTGATGAATTAAAAATTTATTCATGGTTAGGGTAGTATCTATTATTTCACTAGCAAGAACTAGAACTACCAACAGAGAATATTCGTCTGATGTGAAATTCTTCAGAAATTATTTTTATAATACTCATTGGTTCTGCTAATTGCTCCAATACGTAGAGGTATGATTCCTGAGATAAGAAGTTAATATTTCGGTACACGGACATGGGTCATGTATACGACCTTAAAGGCAGATCATCGCCTCTAGCACTATACCTGAACGACCCGTGTAAGCCTTGCTGTGTAGCAACTCTTCATACATATCAGCACTCCACATTTTTATTATGGCGTTCAGAAGCCTTCTGACATCTTCCCCTGAAGAGATTCCTTTCTCTCTCTGGAGGACCGTACTACAGAGGAAGAAAATTCTCTCCGAATCTCGTATTCCCTCAGCTAGCCCTTTCACTTCATCAGCAAGGAGTGATACGCCAGCTTTACATTACGAGCGATATAAAGTCAGTCGCATTCGAATCTAGTAGGTATCCTACAGCAAGAAATTGACAGACAAACTGTAGTCTCTGTGCGTCTATTGACAGCCTAAATTATGGGGAAGTGTCACTTGGCTTTTCCGTAGCAACAAGAAAGAAATTGAAAATATTTAATACTAGCATTAAATCCCAATTATTGTTGATTTATCAACGATTCGATTAGGTAAATTCTTGAATTTTAACTGCTTCATGTTATTTCTTCACTCTACTATTTGATAATTATATCCAATATCGAACATATTGGTTATAATACGTTTTATTTACGTATTACGTAATACGTTTTATTTACGTATTACGTATGTAGTGGATTTATATATGTTTGACTTGGTGTAGGTAGACCAAGTGGGACATTTATATTCTGGTTATGCGGGTTAGTTCCTGTGGTATTTCTGTAAGGAATGTGAGCGAAATCGCCAAGGTCAGCTTGCTTGGCGGGAGGAACTTGAGGATAGTTCGTGTAGCAGCCGCGTGGAGCACTGGGCTCGCTTAGTGGGTGCTGGGTTCGATCTGTTTGGTGCTGAGCCGTTGTGTAATATTCCGGCCTAAGATTTATATCTGTAGGGGGAATATACTGGGCTTGGTTGAGGTACTGAAAAGTATCCTGTGTTTTGAGCAAGTTGGGAGTGCGTTTGACACTCGGATCGGCCGGGTAGCCTTGCGTAGAATATCGTGGATATTCAGATATCTTTGTCGAATCATGATGATTGACTTCCGAGCGGGTCTGGAAGGTATCCTCGAACTTTTGTGTGTGTGAGGCTTGACCTAACGTTTCCTTCATGAATACGTTGGGTAATAAGGCAATCTCTTCGCGAGAATCGAGCCTTTGTCCGTCGCTAGGAACAGCGGACGAGTCGAGTATCGGGTAGGGAGCGCTTCGCGGGCTAGAGCTCCCGGCCGCGCCGTGTTCTGCTTCCTCTTGCATGAGGAAGTAGGACGGGCGGCGTTCCATCGATGTACCCGAGTTGATTAACTCGTTTTCAATACCTCTCCGTATAGGATGCAGGATTTGGAAGGTGGACTCGCTTGACAGAGCTTCTTTCCTTTGCTCGGATGTCAGGGTCCTACCTTGTAGCCTTGAAATAGGCTTCTGTAGTGGATTTATATATGTTTTACTTGGTGTAGGTAGACCAAGTGGGACATTTATATTCTGGTTATGCGGGTTAGTCCCTGAGGTATTCCTGTAAGGAATGTGAGCGAAATCGCCAAGGTCAGCTTGCTTGGCGGGAGGAACTTGAGGATAGTTCGTGTAGCAGCCGCGTGGAGCACTGGGCTCGCATAGTGGGTGCTGGGTTCGATCTGTTTGGTGCTGAGCCGTTGTGTAATATTCCGGCCTAAGATTTATATCTGTAGGGGGAATATACTGGGCTTGGTTGAGGTACTGAAAAGTATCCTTTGTTTTTTGCACGTTGGGAGTGTGTTTGACACTCGGATCGGCCGGGTAGCCTTGTGTAGAATATCGTGGATGTTCAGAAACCTTTGTCGAATCATGATGATTGACTTCAGAGCGGGTCTGAAAGGTATCCTCGAACTTCTGTGTGTGTGAGACTTGATCTAACGTTTCCTTCATGAATACGTTAGGTAAGAAGGCGATCTCTTCGCGAGAATCGAGCCTTTGGCCGTCGCTAGGAACAGCGGACGAGTCGAGTAGCGGGTAGGGAGCGCTGCGTGGACTAAGGCCCCCGGCCGCGCCGTGTTCTGCTTCCTCTTGCATGAGGAAATAGGACGGGCGGCGCTCCATCGATGTACCCGAGTTTGTTAACTCGTTTCCAATACCTCTACGTATAGGATAGAGGGTTTGGAAGGTGGACTCGCTTGACAGAGCTTCTTTCCTTTGCTCGGATGTCAGGGACCTACCTTGTAGCCTTGAAAAAGGCTTCCTTGGACGATAAATTAGAGCGGATGAGCTGAGTAATTTATCGGCGTGCCCCAGCGGTCGGTGACGAGCTTAGTGCTACGAAACCCGGGCGACACGTCTCGGAACGTCCCAGCGGGCGTACGATCTAATGAGAATAGATGTACCGGGTGGCGTCCTGACAGAAGAACTACGTTGGGCAATGAGCAGGATGAATAATCACTGGACCCGTAGATGCCAATGCGAGATCTGTGTGGAGAGAAGGTATGCCTTGTAGAAAGCAGTAGGAAGCCGTTCTTGAGATGAACTCGGGATGCAGAAGGGTCGTCAGCGTAGAGCGTGTAGAATCTTCGTACTGCAGAGTGTAGTCGTCGAGAGCGGTGAGTGGAATGAATTTCGGAGGGCTCCGAGCGGGGTAATTATAGGGAGGTGGCCGCCTCCTGATTGGTCCGCTTAATTTCATTAATTCAACTGTGTTATCTCATTGGCTCGCACATTGTTTTCTCAGAATCTGCGAGTATGATAGCTGAGTTGGTCCTCCGGGGGTGGCTTCCCCGCGTCCGTCGCTGCGACGGGGTCCCCGGAGGTGGCTTCCGTGCGTCCGTTGCGGAGACAAGGACCTTGAGGTGTCTTCCCTGCGTCCGTCGTTTAGACGGGGTCCTCGGGTGGCTTCCCTGCGTCCGTTGTTCAGACGGGATCCCCGGGGGTGTCTTCCCTGCGTCCGTTGCTGAGACGGGGTCCCCGGGGTGGCTGCTGGACCAGAGGTGGTTGCTTGCCGCCTCCTGGTTGGTTCGCCTATTGTCTCTCGTGCAATCATTGTTTCTGATTGGCGAGTAGGCTTGCTAGAACTGTCCTTGTTAGTTTTAGAGGACGTTTGATTGTCTGTTTGAGTTTTCTCATTCAAGGCGACTTGGTTCGAGATACTTGTCGCGTCTCTCTCACCCAGTAAGTGTTTAGGGAGGTCGCCTTGTATGTTATTTGTTAATATTTCACTTTTGAGAGAGAATTTCGTATTTTCTCTCTGGTGAAATATTTTGTTTGACGGAGTTATAACTCGACGTCTTGTAAATATTTTTGTGTTGTGTCTACCTCTTTTTGGTAGCCCTGGAAAGGGCTGTTGACAAGAGGGGGTGGTTTTCACCACAGGCGCCCCCCCCAAGACGTCGTGTTATTAACGACGACGCCGGTTGGGGAGAACTGGGAGGTCCACACGGAATTCTCCGTAAGAAACTCTCACCAGTTGGGGCGGAGGCGGAGGTGCAGGCCTCGCGTCCCGCGCCTGGAGTGCGCCCCGGCCTCGCCGGTTTCGGCGAGCGCCGCGGGGCGTCCGTGGCCGGCCCGAGCTTTGCCGACGGGAGCCAAACCCGCGAGGGTTTGGCCCGCGGCCGCGGCTGGGCTGTTGCGGAGGTGCTCGTTCCGGCGACGTCCACCCCGCTGCGCTCATCTCGTCCCACCGAGGCACGGGCACGTCGCCCGAGCTGATCCACTTGCGTGGAACCGTGGGGAGCTGGTGGAGCCCTGGGCAGCTGCGGAGCGGGTGTAGCCGGCGTTGTGAATGTGGCTGGTGTCCTCCACACCACCTCTCTTGGAGCGCTGGCGTCCGCCGGTCCCTTCTTCTCCGGCGAAGGTGGTAGCGGGCCGATGGGTGCCGGAATTTCCTCTGCTAGGAGGAAATTCTCCACTTCCTCTGTGAGCATGTCTTCTTGAGCGTGAGTCGAAGCTGCCATGGTCAAGGTTGGTATGAGCTCCGGGCTTGGGGTGTTCCTTATTTATATCACTGTTCCTACCCGAGAAAAGTGGGCGTGGCCTGCTTCGAGTGCAGTCACCCACTTCTCGTCGAATTCGGTAGAGGGGACGCGCCCTCTGGCGGATTTTCGGGGAGTCTCCTCCTTATTTTCTGCCTGATTTTTGCTTAGTGACACAGCCTCGTCTGTTTTTAGAGTGTAAGCTGGTTTGATTTGCTGTTTGGGAACTTTTTTTGTGTGTTCGCCAATTTGTACTGTAACCGAAAACTTATCTCTTTTAACAACTTTGAATGGTCCCGTGTAAGGACATTGCAAAGAGGAGAGCTGTGTGGGCACTCTGATATAGACATGTGTACATGTATCCAAATTTTTGGGCATGTTGACGGCATATTTCGTATTATTATGTTTAATATGCGTAGGTCGGAAGAAGAGAGGCTCAGAAAGGTTTGTAGAAGTTACGAAAAAGTCGCCTGGGAGCGGCACGTCAATTCCGTAAACTTTTTGGAAGGGTGTAGTTTCCGTTGCTGGGTCTACTGCCGTACGCATGGCGAGTAGTACTCTTGGAAGGGCTTCGAGCCAATTTTCGTTTTGTGCTTTGAGAGCCTCTTTCAAGGATCTATTTCTGCGTTCCACCATTCCGTTTGTTGACGGTTTGTATGGTAACGTGTGAGTATGTTTTACTCCGAGACGTTCCATAATGGAATGAAATAGATCTGATTCGAATTGTGTGCCCTGGTCACTTGTGATGTATTTTGGTACGCCTTTTGAGGCTACCCAAATATTGATAAAGGCGTTTGTGATCGTGGACGTTTCGATGTTGTTAAGAGGGACTGCCTCTAGCCAACCCGTTGCTCTATCTACCATCATTAGGATGTAACGTTTCCCTCCTTTAGCTAAAGGTAAGGGTCCGGTAATGTCAACGTGTACGTGGGAGAATTTGTTTGCCGTTTCAAATTCGGAGTAAGGGAGCTTCACGGAGCGAGTGATTTTTGTTCGTTGGCAAGTCTCGCATGCTCGGACCCAGTTAGAGACATCTGCACGAAGGCCGTGCCAAAAATATCTTTGTTTTACTTTATACACTGTAGAGTGTATGCCTGGGTGTCCCAAATTGTGAATTTGGCTGATTATTTCGTGCCTTATTTCGTTTGGAATATAAGGTCTTGGGTGTCCTAAGTCTAGGTTACACCAAATCTCTCCTTGAGGGAATTCAACTCGTGTGAGTTTTAGTTTGTCCTCTGCGTTAGGAGGAGAATGAATCTGTGCATTTGAGATGTGCAGTAGGAGATTGCACTCTATTGCGGCCGTAATTTGTGAAATTTCGGCTATGGACGGACCCTCGTCAGTTTGGGTTGAAATTGACTTTGTTTGAATTTCAACTGGATCGAAAGGTCTGGAGAGTGCGTCGGCTACGACGTTGTCTTCTCCAGGTATATGTCGTATGTCACTTGTCATTTGGGAGATGTATGTTAGCCATCTCAATCGCATTTTAGAAAAATGTGCGTTTTTCTTAAGCATTGTGCCTAGCAGAGGCTTGTGATCTGAGCAAATATGAAAAGAGCGGCCGTCCAAGTCATTGTGCCAATGAATGCAAGCTTGGTAAGCGGCGAACATCTCTTTGTCGAACGAGGCTTTATTCTTCCATTGTTCCGGAATTTCTTTACTGAAAAATCCCAATGGTTGGTAAGATTTCGAGCCGTGTTTGTCTGTAATTTCCTGCTCCAGTGCCGCTCCGATGTGTGTATCGGATGCGTCGCAAACTATTCTCCACTCTGTTGTAGGGTGTGGATGAGCAATATTGTGCAATGTAGCTTTTATCATTGCTTGTTTTAAGCTGTTGAAAGCTTTTTCTCTCTCTGATGTCCATTCGATAGGTGTTTTGTCATTTTTTTTTGTTTGACTGAATGGAGTCATACAGAGGTTGCGCTGTGTGAGCGAATTTACTTGAGCAAGCTCGGTAGAAACCACACATACCTAGGAATCTGCGTAGGCTTCGTACGTCTATTGGCCGAGGGAATTGCTCTATGGCTTCTATTTTATCTCGTTTAGGAATTATCCCTTCTTTCGAGATAGTGAAACCTAGGAAATCGACGGTAGGTTTTGAAAAAATGCATTTATCAAAACCTACTCGAAGTCCGTGTTCTCCTAGTTTGTCGAAAATTTGTTTGAGGTGGTTCATGTGTTCTTTATACTTTTTAGAAGCCACCAATATGTCATCTAGGTATTCAAATGCGAAATCGAATTTTCGCATGATGCTGTCCATGTACCTTTGCCATGTTTGAGCCGCTCCGGCCAAACCCATGCTCATTTTTTTAAACTCATAGAGACCGAAGGGTGTAATAATTGCTGTTTTATGAGCGTCATCTGGGTGCATCGGGATATGGTAATATGCCGATTTTAAATCTATTGTCGAATAGATTTGTGTATTATGTAAATTCGCTTGGAAAGAGCGAATGTGAGGTGGCGGGTAGGGGTCTTTCTTAGTTTTTGCATTGAGGAATCGGTAATCGCCCGTGATTCTCCACGTTCCATCCTTTTTGGGCACGCAATGTAGCGGAGAAGCCCATTCAGAGTCGGAGGGAGCGATGATCCCTTCTGTGAGCATTTTGTCGAAAGTACTTTTAACCTGAGCCCGTTTTTCGCCTGCCATGGGTCTTGCACGGAAGTGTACTGGTGTTCCTTCCGTGGTTATACGGTGGTAAACCCCGTTGTTTTTCCACTTTCCTTGAAGTTTGCTCATTTTATCATTGTATTCTTCAATGATAGAGCGTATGTTTTCGTCCTCTGTGAGCTGTATGTCCTCTGGTTGAGGGCTGTTGTCACGATGAGGGATAGCAGCTGCTATTTGTTCGTCAGTAAATTTTTTGTTCATGACTGCAGCGATTTTTTGATCGGCATAGCTCTTTATTTTATCTTTGTAGATATATTTGTGTTTGACCCGTATTCCGATATCCCAAGACTCGAGGAATGGTATACCGAGGATCGCTAGATCAACTTTCGTGATCATGAAATCGGTGGTCATGTCTCCGAGGCCGATGTTAATTGTCGTGTCAGCACGCCCTAGTGTGTCTATAGGGGCGCCGTTAGCTGCTGTGAGCTTGACGTTGGACTTACGAATTTTTAAGCCCAATTTTTTGGTGACATTGTGGGGCAGAATGTTCACTTCTGCTCCCGTGTCAATGAGAAATTCAGTGCCATTTAGTTTGCACTTGAAAAAAAGCCTTTTATACTCTTTAGTCTGCCGGTGTATAGGCTCAGATACACTGGCAGTTATTCGTTTTCCGAACTCTCTGCGTCGGAGGTTGGAACGGTACTTTCTTGTATCGATCTATGAGTATTTTCGCTTGAAACCAAGGTTTTAGGCTGGCTGATAGGCGCTGCCTTTTTGATATGTTTGGAGGCGGTATTTGCCTTCCAAGTGCAGTATTCTGGGTCTGCACACTTGCGAGTTTCGCTACCGAAACGGGCGTGGTTTCGGCAGACATAGGCCGTCGGTTTGTGAGGCTTACTCTCTACTTGCTGAGGTTTGAACTCAGCTTTTTGTGAGAGGGCCTTTTTGAAACCAGTCTTCGTAGGTTTCGAAGTAGATTCTACTCCTCGTATGTTGAGAGAGGGGTTCGCTGTTTTGTACGCGTGTAGCGTATCAGCTAGGTCGAGCCGGGCATCGTGGTAGGCTGTGCTGCAACCATGCCTCGGGCTTCGATAGGCAGAGTTTCGATCCACTTTTGAGTGATCAGAGCCTCTGAGAAGTACCCAACAGCCTTAGAGTACATTTCATGGTACTTGGTGCTGGGTTTTTTGGCGAGAGATGCGGGGTCCTCGAGCGCGAGGAGCCTGTCCTGTAAGGACAACCCGTATTCTCGTTGTAGGCGCTGTTTGGCCTCTTCATAAGGTGCGTGGGGTGCCGTGAGGTAAGCTGAGTCAATAGCTTCCCGCATTTCCTCCGGTACCCACTTGTAGATAGCTGAGAAACATTCGTTCTGCGTTCTCAGGTTTTTTCGCACGCAGTATTGATCAAACTTTGCGAGTGCACGATCGATATTCTTCTTTTGGAAGATAGGTCTTTGGTAATCTCCCATTTCCTCCAAAAGTGCTCGAAAGCCACTTTGTGTAGAGGGTTGTTGTGTGAGATGTGGGGCGTATAGGCCCGGCGGGGGTCGCACGCCCGCAGTGGTTCCCTGAAATCCACTAGCTTCATAAGAGGGAACGAAATGCTCCGTGTTAAGCCTGTTCAAAGGCGGGGTCACCATTTGTAGTGGATTTATATATGTTTTACTTGGTGTAGGTAGACCAAGTGGGACATTTATATTCTGGTTATGCGGGTTAGTCCCTGAGGTATTCCTGTAAGGAAAGTGAGCGAAATCGCCAAGGTCAGCTTACTTGGCGGCAGGAACTTGAGGATAGTTCGTGTAGCAGCCGCGTGGAGCACTGGGCTCGCATAGTGGGTGCTGGGTTCGATCTGTTTGGTGCTGAGCCGTTGTGTAATATTCCGGCCTAAGATTTATATCTGTAGGGGGAATATACTGGGCTTGGTTGAGGTACTGAAAAGTATCCTTTGTTTTTTGCACGTTGGGAGTGTGTTTGACACTCGGATCGGCCGGGTAGCCTTGTGTAGAATATCGTGGATATTCAGAAATCTTTGTCGAATCATGATGATTGACTTCAGAGCGGGTCTGAAAGGTATCCTCGAACTTTTGTGTGTGTGAGGCTTGATCTAACGTTTCCTTCATGAATACGTTAGGTAAGAAGGCGATCTCTTCGCGAAAATCGAGCCTTTGGCCGTCGCTAGGAACAGCGGACGAGTCGAGTAGCGGGTAGGGAGCGCTGCGTGGACTAAGGCCCCCGGCCGCGCCGTGTTCTGCTTCCTCTTGCATGAGGAAATAGGGACGGGCGGCGCTCCATCGATGTACCCGAGTTTGTTAACTCGTTTTTAATACCTCTACGTATAGGATAGAGGGTTTGGAAGGTGGACTCGCTTGACAGAGCTTCTTTCCTTTGCTCGGATGTCAGGGTCCTACCTTGTAGCCTTGAAAAAGGCTTCCTTGGACGATAAATTAGAGCGGATGAGCTGAGTAATTTATCGGCGTGCCCCAGCGGTCGGTGACGAGCTTAGTGCTACGAAACCCGGGCGACACGTCTCGGAACGTCCCAGCGGGCGTACGATCTAATGAAAATAGATGTACGGGTGGCGTCCTGACAGAAGGACTACGTTGGGCAATGAGCAGGATGAATAATCACTGGACCCGTAGATGCCAATGCGAGATCTGTGTGGAGAGAAGGTATGCCTTGTAGAAAGCAGTAGAAAGCCGTTCTGAGATGAACTCGTGAGCAGAAGGGTCGTCAGCGTAGAGCGTGTAGAATCTTCGTACTGCAGAGTGTAGTCGTCGAGAGCGGTGAGTGGAATGAATTTCGGAGGGCTCCGAGCGGGGTAATTATAGGGAGGTGGCCGCCTTCTGATTGGTCCGCTTAATTTCATTAATTCAACTGTGTTATCTCATTGGCTCGCACATTGTTTTCTCAGAATCTGCGAGTATGATAGCTGAGTTGGTCCTCCGGGGGTGGCTTCCCCGCGTCCGTCGCTGCGACGGGGTCCCCGGAGGTGGCTTCCGTGCGTCCGTTGCGGAGACAAGGACCTTGAGGTGTCTTCCCCGCGTCCGTCGTTTAGACGGGGTCCTCGGGTGGCTTCCCTGCGTCCGTTGTTCAGACGGGATCCCCGGGGGTGTCTTCCCTGCGTCAGTTGCTGAGACGGGGTCCCCGGGGTGGCTGCTGGACCAGAGGTGGTTGCTTGCCGCCTCCTGGTTGGTTCGCCTATTGTCTCTCGTGCAATCATTGTTTCTGATTGGCGAGTAGGCTTGCTAATAATAATAATAATAAATCTTTATTGCCATAAACATCGTCAATTAAAACAATAGAGCAAACGTCAATTTAAAAAATAAGTAGATAAATGTCTGAGGGGAGTAGGACAAGGGTGCGGAGTGTGGAAGAAAAGGGGGGAGGCACAAAGCCCCCGAGTAGCCGGCCGGGGCCAGAGCGCCCCGACCGGCCCGGACCCACCCACCATGGCGGCTCCCGGGGCCACCTGCCCATTTCTGAACAGGCAGCCCTAACAAGTGACAAAGGTCACTCTGACTCGGAAAAAACGCCAAGGGGGCCGCCCCCAGGCCGGCCGGAACACCCAAGCCACGCACCAGCATTAACACACTCATACCACAGTCACACAAATAAATAACATTCACTCCAAAACAACATACCCTAAAACCTAATATCACAGACACATAACAGTAAATAACAACAAGTCAGCATAGAGTACTATCATAAAAAATTCCTCTGCTGCAAGATAAATCTCTATGCTAAGATGATAAAAATATTACATAAATAACTTTTTATAAAATAATAATAATAACATAGCTGATAAATAGATAATGCTGTTTGATGACATAAAAACAATAAAAAGTTAACAGAAAAGGACATCAAACAGAATAGACTGTTCATCTTAAATTGAAAAATTCACTGACCGAATAGAGTTCCTTGTCAATTAAAAACTTCTTTAAAGAGTTTTGAAACAAATGAAGTGCGGAGTTAATCGGTAGAACATATTTTTGAATGTAGAGGAAAAAATGATTTATAACTACTATGACAATGTAGTGGGTGCTCTTTTTGAAAAATTCTAGACGATGGTGGGGGATGCGCAGAAGGATGTGGTTGGATCTGGTATGATGCTCATGGTTCAAGGTGTCGTCTTTAAACGAATCTCGATGCTTCAGGTAGAAAATTATTGCTTCCAAAATTAAAATCGATGGTAGAGTCAAAAGACCCTCAGACCTGAAGCGACCTCTGCAGGATGAGTTGGGTGGCAAGCCCAAAACAATCCGAACTGCACGCTTCTGGATAACAAAAATTGGCTCAAGGTTGGCTTGTGACGCCCATGAGAGAATACCGAATTTGGCGCGTGAAACAAACAATCCATGATAGGTCATGAGTGACACCTTCTTAGATGTGATTGGGCGTATTTTGCGAAGGCAGAAGCACACTGAACTGAGTTTCTTCCTGAGCTCCGTTGCATGTTGTTTAAAGCTGAGAGTTGAGTCAAGAATGGTGCCCAGGAATTTGGTGCTGAGAGCTGTAATTATAGGAGCGTTGCCCAGCAGGATGGTCGTGGGGGAGACAGCTGGGGCCCGAGCACTGAAAAGAATTACATTTGTCTTGCTATCGTTTAGCAGAAGATGGTTGTTAAGCGCCCACTGCTTAAGCAGGATGAACTTCTCTTGAACAAGACGAATGCATTCCTGCTCAGAAACTGCAGACACAATGAAGTTCGTGTCATCTGCAAAGTTAATGACTTGTGTGTTTTTATCAAGCAACACTTCAGGTAGGTCATTAACCATTATGAGAAAGAGAATGGGTGCAATCAGGCTGCCCTGGGGAACTGATCTCGTGAGGTACTTACTAGTAGACAGATGAGGTCCAGATTTTCCCATAATTTGCACAGACCATGGCCGCTGGGTGAGGTAGGACCTAAACCAGTCATTGGTCACTCCTCTAATGCCGATTTTCTCCATCTTTGCAAGCAGGACATCGTGGGAAGTAATATCAAAGGCTTTTGTGAGGTCTACCATACAAGCTGCTACAAACAGGCCCTTGTCTATGTTTAAGCAGACAAAGTCAATGAGCTCAGCTAAGGCCGTCTCAATTGACCATCCTTTCCGAAATCCATGTTGGGCATCATTGAAAAACCTGATGGAGTCCAGGTATGCTACAAGTCTAGACAGCATCAAGCTCTCCAGAACTTTAGCTAGGAAACTCAACAAACTGATTGACCTGTAATTGTTTACATCTGATAAGTCACCCTTTTTTGGAATAGGCGTAACAAGAGGTCGGGAAAACAGCCTGTACTGAAGGAGGTATTGAAAATGTCACATAGCACAGGAGCAATAGTTCCTATGACATTTTTGAAAATAGCAGCGGGTACTCCATCAGGGCTACCAGTAGTGTTTTTTAGCTTGTGGCAAGTCTCTATAATTTCATTGGCCGATACTGGGGCAAGGAAAAAGCTGGTGGATCGGCACTGCAAGGCAGCAGCTGCCTTGTGAAGCTCGGGGAACCCATGATGGGTAATGGAAGAGCTGTACTTTCCAAAATGGTCCGAGAAAAGCTCGGCCAAGGTCGAAGGATCAGTTATCAACGAGCCATTGTGCATTAATTTCGGAGGTACCTCAGAGACCTGGTTTTTGTTCTTTGCAATGTTCCATGCCAATTTTGTAGGGTTCGATGACTGTGAAAGGGCAAGATCATTGAAATTCCTGGTTGTTACCTTAAGCAGGCACGAATGCTTTTTCAAGAGACCTCGATAGTGACTCTTCGAGTTACCACAAGAAATATTCTGGTAAGCAGACCGTAGGACCCGCCGGGAGTTGATGATTGCCGCTGAGCTGTTGATAAATTTCTTCAAAGGGTCCGGCCTTGCTCTAACAATTACCCTTTTAATAGGAAAATGGTGATCGAAGAGGGCCAGAAATACCTCCCAGAAGTGTCTGTATTTATCGTTAACGTCCTTCAGCAGAGCAATCTCAGACCAATTATTGGCAATTAGATCCTCGGAGAAAGCAACAAGCTCCTGTCGACCAAAAAATCGTTTAAACCTGTATTGAATTTGCTAGAACTGTCCTTGTTAGTTTTAGAGGACGTTTGATTGTCTGTTTGAGTTTTCTCATTCAAGGCGACTTGGTTCGAGATACTTGTCGCGTCTCTCTCGCCCAGTAAATGTTTAGGGAGGTCGCCTTGTATGTTTTTTGTTAATATTTCACTTTTGAGAGAGAATTTCGTTTTTTTTCTCTGGTGAAATATTTTGTTTGACGGAGTTATAACTCGACGTCTTATAAATATTTGTGTGTCGTGTCTACCTCTTTTTGGTAGCCCTGAAAAGGGCTGTTGAAAAGAGGGGGTGGTTTTCACCACAGCTTCCTTGGACGATAAATTAGAGCGGATGAGCTGAGTAATTTATCGGCGTGCCCCGGCGGTCGGTGACAAGCTTAGTGCTACGAAACCCGGGCGACACGTCTCGGAACGTCCCAGCGGGCGTACGATTTAATGAGAATATCAATAGATGTACCGGGTGGCGTCCTGACAGAAGAACTACGTTGGGCAATGAGCAGGATAAATAATCACTGGACTCGTAGATGCCAATGCGAGATCTGTGAGGAGAGAAGATATGCCTTGTGAGCAGTAGAAAGCCGTTCTGAGAGGAACTCGTGAGCAGAAGGGTCGTCAGCGTAGAGCGTGTAGAAGCTTCGTACTGTAGAGTGTAGTCGTCGAGAGCGGTGAGTGGAATGAATTTCGGAGGGCTCCGAGCGGGGGTAATTATAGGGAGGTGGCCGCCTCCTGCCGCCCCCTGATTGGTCCTCTTAATTTCATTAGTTCACCATGTGTTTTCTTATTGGCTCGCACATTGTTTTCTCAGAATCTGTGAATATGATAGCTGAGTTGGTCTTTCGGGGGTGGCTTCCCCGCGTCAGTCGCTGCGACGGGGTCCCCGGAGGTGGCTTCTCTGCGTCCGTTGCGGGGACAGGGTCCCCGAGGTGGCTTCTCTGCGTCCGTTGTTTAGACGGGATCCCCGGGGGTGTCTTCCCTGCGTCCGTTGCTGAGACAGGGTCCCCGGGGTGGCTGCTGGACCAGAGGTGGTTGCTTGCCGCCTCCTGGTTGGTTCGTCTATTGTCTCTCGCGCAATCAAAGTTTCTGATTGGCGTGTAGGCTTGCTAGAACTGTCCTTGTTAGTTCTAGAGGACATTTGATTGTCTGTTTGAGTTTTCTCATTCAAGGCGACTTGGTTCGAGATACTTGTCGCGTCTCTCTCGCCCAGTAAGTGTTTAGGGAGGTCGCCTTGTATGTTATTTGATAATATTTCACTTTTGAGAGAGAATTTCGTATTTTCTCTCTGGTGAAATATTTTGTTTGACGGAGTTATAACTCGACGTCTTATAAGCATTTGTGTGCCATGTCTACCTCTTTTTGGTAGCCCTGAAATGGCTGTTGAAAAGAGGGGGTGGTTTTCACCACAGGCGCCCCCCCAAGACGTCGTGTTATTAACGACGACGCCGGTTGGGGAGAACTGGGAGGTCCATACGGAATTCTCCATATGAAACTCTCACCAGTTGAGGCGGAGGTGCAGGCCTCGCGTCCCGCGGGCAGTTGGTGAGCGGGTGGAGCCCTGGGCAGCTGCGGAGCGAGTGTAGCCGGCGTCGTGTACGCGGCCGGTGTTCTCCACACCACCTCTCTTGGAGCGCTGGCGTCCGCCAGTCCCTTCTTCTCTGGTGAAGGCGGTAGCGGGCCGATGGGTGTAGGAATTTCCTCCGCCAGGAGGAAATTCTCCACTTCTTCCGTGAGCATGTCCTCTTGATGAGTTGAAGCTGCCATGGTCAAGGTTGGTATGAGCTCCGGGCCCGGGGTGCTCCTTATTTATATCTCCCACTGCTCCTATCCGAGAAAAGTGGGCGTGGTCTGCTTCGAGTGCAGTCACCCATTTCTCGTCGAATTTGGTAGAGGGGACGCGCCCTCTGGCGGATTTTCGGGGAGTCTCCTCCTTATTTTCTGCCTGATTTTTGCTTAGTGACACAGCTTCGTCTGTGTTTAGAGTGTAAGCTGGTTTGATTTGCTGTTTGGGAACTTTGTTTGTGTGCTCGCCAATTTGTACTGTAACCGAAAACTTATCTCTTTTAACAACTTTGAATGGTCCCGTGTAAGGACATTGCAAAGAGGAGAGCTGTGTGGGCACTCTGATATAGACATGTGTACATGTATCTAAATTTTTGGGCATGTTGACGGCATATTTCGTATTATTATGTCTGATATGCGTAGATCGGAAAAAGAGAGGCTCGGAAAGGTTCGTAGAAGTTACGAATATGTCGCCTGGGAGCGGCACATCAATTCCGTAAACTTTTTGGAAGGGTGTAGTTTCCGTTGCTGGGTCTACTGCCGTACGCATGGCGAGTAGTACTTTTGGAAGGGCGTCGAGCCAATGTTCGTCCTGTGCTTTGAGAGCCTCTTTCAAGGATCTATTTCTGCGTTCCACCATTCCGTTTGTTGACGGTTTGTATGGTAACGTGTGAGTATGTTTTACTCCGAGACGTTCCATAATGGAATGAAATAGGTCTGATTCGAATTGTGTGCCCTGGTCACTTGTGATGTATTTAGGTACGCCTTTTGAGGCTACCCAAATATTGATAAAGGCGTTTGTGATCGTGGACGTTTCGATGTTGTTAAGAGGGACTGCCTCTAGCCAACCCGTTGCTCTATCGACCATCATTAGGATGTAACGCTTCCCTCCTTTAGCTAAAGGTAAGGGTCCGGTAATGTCAACGTGTACATGGGAGAATTTGGTAGCCGTTTCAAATTCGGAGTAAGGGAGCTTCACGGAGCGAGTGATTTTTGCTCGTTGGCAAGTCTCGCATGCCCGGACCCAGTTGGAGACATCCGCACGAAGGCCGTGCCAAAAATATCTCTGTTTTACTTTATACACTGTAGAGTGTATGCCTGGGTGTCCCAAATTGTGAATTTGGCTGATTATTTCGTGCCTTATTTCGTTTGGAATATAAGGTCTTGGGTGTCCTAAGTCTAGGTTACACCAAATCTCTCCTTGAGGGAATTCAACTCGTGTGAGTTTTAGTTTGTCCTCTGCGTTAGGAGGAGAATGAATCTGTGCATTTGAGATGTGCATTATAAGATTGCACTCTATTGCGGCCGTAATTTGTGAAATTTCGGCTATGGACGGACCCTCGTCAGTTTGGGTTGAAATTGACTTTGTTTGAATTTCAACTGGATCGAAAGGTCTGGAGAGTGCGTCGGCTACGACGTTGTCTTCTCCGGGTATGTGTCGTATGTCACTTGTCATTTGGGAGATGTATGTTAGCCATCTCAATTGCATTTTAGAAAAATGTGCGTTTTTCTTTAGCATTGTGCCTAGCAGAGGCTTGTGATCTGAGCAAATATGAAAAGAGCGGCCGTCCAAGTCATTGTGCCAATGAATGCAAGCTTGGTAAGCGGCGAACATTTCTTTGTCGAACGAGGCTTTATTCTTCCATTGTTCCAGAATTTCTTTACTGAAAAATCCCAATGGTTGGTAAGATTTCGAGCCGTGTTTGTCTGTAATTTCCTGCTCCAGTGCCGCTCCGATGTGTGTATCGGATGCATCGCAAACTATTCTCCACTCTGCTGTAGGGTGGGGATGAGCAATATTGTGCAATGTAGCTTTAATCATTGCGTGTTTTAAGCTGTTGAAAGCTTTTTCTCTCTCTGATGTCCATTCGATAGGGGTTTTGTCATTTTTTTTGTTTGACTGAATGGAGTCATACAGAGGTTGCGCTGTGTGAGCGAATTTACTTGAGCAAGCTCGGTAGAAACCACACATACCTAGGAATCTGCGTAGGCTTCGTACGTCTATTGGCCGAGGGAATTTCTCTATGGCTTCGATTTTATCTCGTTTAGGAATTATCCCTTCTTTTGAGATAGTGAAACCTAGGAAATCGACGGTAGGTTTTGAAAAAATGCATTTATCAAAACCTACTCGAAGTCCGTGTTCTCCTAGTTTGTCGAAAATTTGTTTGAGGTGGTTCATGTGTTCTTTGTAATTTTTAGAAGCCACCAATATGTCGTCTAGGTAGACAAATGCGAAATCGAATTTTCGCATGATGCTGTCCATGTACCTTTGCCATGTTTGAGCCGCTCCGGCCAAACCCATGCTCATTTTTTTAAACTCATAGAGACCGAAAGGGGTAATAATTGCTGTTTTATGAGCGTCATCTGGGTGCATCGGGATATGGTAATATGCCGATTTTAAATCTATTGTCGAATAGATTTGTGTATTATGTAAATACGCTTGGAAAGAGCGAATGTGAGGCGGCGGGTAGGCGTCTTTCTTAGTTTTTGCATTGAGGAATCGGTAATCGCCCGTGATTCTCCATGTTCCATCCTTTTTGGGCACGCAATGTAGCGGAGAAGCCCATTCGGAGTCGGAGGGAGCGATGATGCCCTCTGTGAGCATTTTGTCGAAAGTACTTTTAACCTGAGCCCGTTTTTTCGCCTGCCATGGGTCTTGCACGGAAGTGTACTGGTGTTCCTTCCGTGGTTATACGGTGGTAAACACCGTTGTTTTTCCACTTTCCTTGAAGTTTGTTCATTTTATCATTGTAATTTTCAATGATAGAGCGTATGTTTTCGTCCTCTGTGAGCTGTGTGTCCTCTGGTTGAGGGCTGTTGTCACGATGAGGAATAGCAGCTGCTATTTGTTCGTCAGTAAATTTTTTGTTCATGACTGCAGCGATTTTTTGATCGGCATAGCTCTTTACTTTATCTTTGTAGATATATTTGTGTTTGACCCGTATTCCGATATCCCAAGACTCGAGGAATGGTATACCGAGGATCGCTAGATCAACTTTAGTGATCATGAAATCGGTGGTCATGTCTCCGAGGCCGATGTTAATTGTCGTGTCAGCACGCCCTAGTGTGTCTATAGGGGCGCCGTTAGCTGCTGTGAGCTTGACGTTGGACTTACGAATTTTTAAGCCCAATTTTTTGGTGACATTGTGGGGCAGAATGTTCACTTCTGCTCCCGTGTCAATGAGAAATTCAGTGCCATTTAGTTTGCACTTGAAAAAAAGCCTTTTATACT
This sequence comes from Adelphocoris suturalis, assembly GCA_030762985.1. NCBI lineage: Eukaryota > Metazoa > Arthropoda > Insecta > Hemiptera > Miridae > Adelphocoris > Adelphocoris suturalis. The sequence goes on along the minus strand of CM061041.1, from coordinate 132,913,135 downwards.
CTTTAGTCTGCCGGTGTATAGGCTCAGATACACTGGCAGTTATTCGTTTTCCGAACTCTCTGCGTCTGAGGTTGGAACGGTACTTTCTTGTATCGGTCTATGAGTATTTTCGCTTGAAACCAAGGTTTTAGGCTGGCTGATAGGCGCTGCCTTTTTGATAGGTTTGGAGGCGGTATTTGCCTTCCAAGTGCAGTATTCTGGGTCTGCACACTTGCGAGTTTCGCTACCGAAACGGGCGTGGTTCCGGCAGACGTAGGCCGTTGGTTTGTGAGGCTTACTCTCTACTTGCTGAGGTTTGAACTCAGCTTTTTGTGAGAGGGCCTTTTTGAAACCAGTCTTCGTAGGTTTCGAAGTAGATTCTACTCCTCTTATGTTGAGAGGGGGGTTCGCTGTTTTGTACGCGTGTAGCGTATCAGCTAGGTCGAGCCGGGCATTCGTGGTAAGCTGTGCTGCGACCATGCCTCGGGCTTTGATAGGCAGAGTTTCGATCCACTTTTGAGTGATCAGAGCCTCTGAGAAGTACCCAACAGCCTTAGAGTACATTTCATGGTACTTGGTGCTGGGTTTTTTGGCGAGAGATGCGGGGTCCTCGAGCGCGAGGAGCCTGTCCTGTAAGGACAACCCGTATTCTCGTTGTAGGCGCTGTTTGGCCTCTTCGTAAGGTGCGTGGGGTGCCGTGAGGTAAGCTGAGTCAATAGCTTCCCGCATATCCTCCGGGACCCACTTGTAGATAGCTGAGAAACATTCGTTCTGTGTTCTCAGGTTTTTTCGCACGCAGTATTGATCGAACTCGGCGAGTGCACGATCGATATTCTTCTTTTGGAAGATAGGTTTTTGGTAATCTCCCATTTCCTCCAAAAGTGCTCGAAAGCCACTTTGTGTAGAGGGTTGTTGTGTAAGATGTGGGGCGTATAACCCCGGCGGGGGTCGCACGCCCGCAGTGGTTCCCTGAAATCCACTAGCTTCATAAGAGGGAACGAAATGCTCCGTGTTAAGCCTGTTCAAAGGCGGGGTCACCATTTGTAGTGGATTTATATATGTTTGACTTGGTGTAGGTAGACCAAGTGGGACATTTATATTCTGGTTATGCGGGTTAGTTCCTGTGGTATTTCTGTAAGGAATGTGAGCGAAATCGCCAAGGTCAGCTTGCTTGGCGGGAGGAACTTGAGGATAGTTCGTGTAGCAGCCGCGTGGAGCACTGGGCTCGCTTAGTGGGTGCTGGGTTCGATCTGTTTGGTGCTGAGCCGTTGTGTAATATTCCGGCCTAAGATTTATATCTGTAGGGGGAATATACTGGGCTTGGTTGAGGTACTGAAAAGTATCCTGTGTTTTGAGCAAGTTGGGAGTGCGTTTGACACTCGGATCGGCCGGGTAGCCTTGCGTAGAATATCGTGGATATTCAGATATCTTTGTCGAATCATGATGATTGACTTCCGAGCGGGTCTGGAAGGTATCCTCGAACTTTAGTGTGTGTGAGGCTTGACCTAACGTTTCCTTCATGAATACGTTGGGTAGTAAGGCGATCTCTTCGCGAGAATCGAGCCTTTGTCCGTCGCTAGGAACAGCGGACGAGTCGAGTAGCGGGTAGGGAGCGCTTCGCGGGCTAGAGCTCCCGGCCGCGCCGTGTTCTGCTTCCTCTTGCATGAGGAAGTAGGACGGGCGGCGCTCCATCGATGTACCCGAGTTGGTTAACTCGTTTTTAATACCTCTCCGTATAGGATGCAGGATTTGGAAGGTGGACTCGCTTGACAGAGCTTCTTTCCTTTGCTCGGATGTCAGGGTCCTACCTTGTAGCCTTGAAAAAGGCTTCCTTGGACGATAAATTAGAGCGGATGAGCTGAGTAATTTATCGGCGTGCCCCAGCGGTCGGTGACGAGCTTAGTGCTACGAAACCCGGGCGACACGTCTCGGAACGTCCCAGCGGGCGTACGATCTAATGAGAATATCAATAGATGTACCGGGTGGCGTCCTGACAGAAGAACTACGTTGGGCAATGAGCAGGATAAATAATCACTGGACTCGTAGATGCCAATGCGAGATCTGTGAGGAGAGAAGATATGCCTTGTGAGCAGTAGAAAGCCGTTCTGAGAGGAACTCGTGAGCAGAAGGGTCGTCAGCGTAGAGCGTGTAGAAGCTTCGTACTGTAGAGTGTAGTCGTCGAGAGCGGTGAGTGGAATGAATTTCGGAGGGCTCCGAGCGGGGTAATTATAGGGAGGTGGCCGCCTCCTGCCGCCCCCTGATTGGTCCGCTTAATTTCATTAGTTCACCATGTGTTTTCTTATTGGCTCGCACATTGTTTTCTCAGAATCTGTGAATATGATAGCTGAGTTGGTCTTTCGGGGGTGGCTTCCCCGCGTCCGTCGCTGAGACGGGGTCCCCGGAGGTGGCTTCTCTGCGTCCGTTGCGGGGACAGGGTCCCCGAGGTGGCTTCTCTGCGTCCGTTGTTTAGACGGGATCCCCGGGGGTGTCTTCCCTGCGTCCGTTGCTGAGACAGGGTCCCCGGGGTGGCTGCTGGACCAGAGGTGGTTGCTTGCCGCCTCCTGGTTGGTTCGTCTATTGTCTCTCGCGCAATCAAAGTTTCTGATTGGCGTGTAGGCTTGCTAGAACTGTCCTTGTTAGTTCTAGAGGACATTTGATTGTCTGTTTGAGTTTTCTTATTCAAGGCGACTTGGTTCGAGATACTTGTCGCGTCTCTCTCGCCCAGTAAGTGTTTAGGGAGGTCGCCTTGTATGTTATTTGATAATATTTCACTTTTGAGAGAGAATTTCGTATTTTCTCTCTGGTGAAATATTTTGTTTGACGGAGTTATAACTCGACGTCTTATAAGCATTTGTGTGCCATGTCTACCTCTTTTTGGTAGCCCTGAAAAGGGCTGTTGAAAAGAGGGGGTGGTTTTCACCACAACGTAATACGTATTAACGTAATACGTTTTAAATATTGGTTATACCTACCTAAAGTCCTAAAACAGTTGAGCGTAAAACATTAAAGAGAGCGACCGAGAGAATCGGAGGACGGAATATTTCACAGAGTAAACTCATCAGTTGTTATTACATTTTTTTTTTTTTTTTTTTTTTAACAAGCACCTACTACCTACGTTTTAAACAGCATGGTTCTAGGATTGGTTATACAGGGATACTTCCATAAGAGTAGTTCAATCTGAATTTGGACAATGTTTCATGCAAATTTTTACAACTAGCGAACGGCATTATTTCGATTTTTGACTGATTTTTCAACTTTGAAATTTTTGCTGATAACGAACATACCACATGTTAGTATGCTGAAAAAATTATTTCGCACAACAAATCGCAAAAAACAGGCTATTTTGAAAATTTCAACCCGAAGATGTAATCCGATCATGCTAGCCAACGAACTTGAACTTTCGTTTTGTGTCCTTAACATTTTAAAATTTGTTTGAAGTTTCTAGCACAATTCTACGGCCAGTTATCGTCTGGAATGACACATACATATATACATACATACATACATTTAAAAAATGCGTTAAACTTCAGAATATGATTCAGAATAGCCTGAAACGGATTTCTGCATAAAATTTTTTCAAAAATTCACATTCTACAAATTTTGAGGCGAGAGCAATAGCTTAATTTTCTTCAAAAATTCGCTAAAAGGAGAACATAAAATAGTATTATAGTACCTCGTATTAGTATAGTGATTTCGCAGTTCTCATTCATTAGTTTTCTGGGGAAAAAGTTTCCAAGTACGAACTTGCCAATCAGAACAGAAATATGTTAAATAGGTACCTACTTACCGGGAGGACACCCAGCGGAGACGAGATTTGACTGTTTGTGATTCACATTTCCCGTTCAGTCCGGGAAGGTCAACGTCACGTCAGGTTTCGATCGCTCGCCGGGCGACCTGGACTGGACCGAGATTTGATCTTGACTGTACCGCGCCCGTGAGTGGGAATCACCCCGTAACGTTTCCATAGAAGCAATCTTGACGCGACCTGACGTGACTGTGATCTGACGTTCCCGTTACCGCGAGTGTGAATCCACCTTTACTATAAACATTCTATGATCAACAACTATGAGCTTTTGTTGTTCTATAAAGATCAAGATTTATCATGATTGTAAAAAATTATTTTAACTGTCACCTAAAATCCTCATTATGTACCTACCTATTAAATGTTTTTGCCTTATTGAAGAAAGTATTTCATTATGTTTGTAAAACATTTCTTCTCCTGTGACTTAAAATTCGTATTTTAAAATTTATTGAAATGGTAAGAGAGCCGATGGGTGAGGGGGGAATCTGGACCTCCCCCAATGCAAAATCCTGGCTACGTGCCTGCTTGTGAGCCAGTCAAGGAGGCAAGTCACTACCTACCTTTGTTTATGTTTTGACATTTTATGTCTTTACTTTGGCACACAAACGAAAAAAGCCTTAAAAAAAGTGGTAGGTTTTCTGATGATTTCCGCTTACAACCGAGTCGTTGCTAGGTACGTTTTTCATCCCTCAAAATTCATTGACCATTCGTTCGAAAGCTCCCGATTTATCCAACCGTATTATGTTACCTACTGCTAAGTGCGTGCCAACAAACTGAGTTATGAGCATGGTTATATAAATAAGTGTTTACACACAGGTGATCATTCTCAATAATTGATATTGTGAACATGATCGCAACCGCTTGTTAATTTCTAATGATTTCATTGAGCTGGTGTTTCGATGATTTGATTCACAGCAGGTGATCCGAATATTACGAGAGCGGTTTGATTTGTGAAGCGGTGGTTAGATCATTTTAATAGCTAATAGGTAATTTCTATACTTTACACTCTAGGAACTGTAATTTCGTATGTAGTCTCTTTAGGACATTTACTTGACGATGCCCAGGGTCTGGATCAGATGAGTGGCTCTTAAAGCTAATTCTATGCTTTACAGTCTAGGAAGCTGTAATTCCGAATGTAGCCTCTTTAGGACATTTACTTGAAGATGCCCAGGGTCCGGATCAGCTAAGTGGCTCTTAGAGCTTGCAAACGAGTGTGCAACTAAAGACATGAAATGTCCCAATGTGTTGCAGACTCGTATGCGAACGTTTTTTTTTTTTTTTATACTTCGTTCTTGTTGAGTTTTGATTTGACCCAGCTTTCACTTGCCCTCCCAAATAAATAATTGATTCTCTTCTGTTTTATTCATTTATTAAGTATATTAATTTTATCTCATTCCTGCAAAGCCATGGTGCGGAAGTGCAGTGTTTGTGGAACCACTCAAGCCACTTTGTACAACTTCGTTCTTTTCTTATTTACGTTATCTTGTTGTTGTTACTACTATGTATTTATTAATCAGAGTAGGTAAGTACCTACTGTGTTTGATGTAATTACGTTGATGATTGTATTGGTTCGTAGTAAGTAGGTACCCATTGGTAAGTAACTTACTTGGTGCTATCCAACGTGCTGTAAATACCTAGGTACCTTTTCGGAGCTTAAAATGTACCTTCTTTTTCTGGCTTACTGCTTTCAACTCTTCAAGTAAAAACGACCACTGCAAGTATATGAAATGGCATAGCATCCTTCATTACAATGTGAACAGCGAGCGCAGTGTGAATGATGTACCTACCTACCTACTTGTGCTTTAGGTACGTACCTACAAACTTTTCTCATTCGAACTTCTAGTGTACGAACATCAATAGTGTACCTACTTCAGTGTTTGATACCTGCTAATGCACGGAATATCAACGATAAATATCAGCATTTAGGAACCTATGTTTATTATCTTACCTCCAGGTACCTATTCCTTTTTAGCGAATTTTTGAAGAAAATTAAGCTATTGCTCTCGCCTCAAAATTTGTAGAATGTGAATTTTTGAAAAAATTTTATGCAGAAATCCGTTTCAGGCTATTCTGAAGTTTAACGCATTTTTTTATGTATGTATGTACGTGTCATTCCAGACGATAACTGTCCGTAGAATTGTGCTAGAAACTTCAAACAAATTTTAAAATGTTAAGGACACAAAACGAAAGTTCAAGTTCGTTGGCCAGCATGATCGGATTACATCTTCGGGTTGAAATTTTCAAAAATGTAGGTAGTCAAAAATTTCAAAATATCCTGTTTTTGCGATTTGTTGTGCGAAATAATTTTTTCAGCATATTAACAGGTGGTATATTCGGAATCAGCGTAAAATTTCCTTTAAGAATATGTATGAAGTTTTCAAAAATTTCAAAGTTGAAAAATCAGTCAAAAATCGAAATAATGCCGTTCGCTAGTTGTAAAAATCGGTAATATTTGCATGAAATATTGTCCAAATTCAGATTGAAGTTCTCTTATGGAAGTATCCCTGTCTAAATCATAAACTAAAATTTCTCTACACAATCAATAGCGACTGAAATGTCGATTTCTTCAAAAATTCGCTCATGGGGTCATGCTGCATCACTGGACTTTTAGGATCCGTATTTTTGGGAATTTATAGCAGTCGCCTCTACGTTGGTAAGTCCTGGGTACTGGCTTATTCACTTGTGAATAAATATCTATCGTGGACTGCATTGACCTTTGAACTGAATAGATTTTATTCATGATTTTGATTGACCTTGCTGAGAACTGCTTATTAAGCCATTTGCCACTAACAATAAATGTGTACCTACATTATGTACCTATGTGTTTTTTATTTATTTCATGTTTCCTAATTCTGTACATCCATATCTGCACGTTAAATACCTGGGCTCAGGATTTTTTTTTTTTTTTTTTTCCTACATCAAACAAAATGTCACCTTGAATTTGCATAAAACACTGCAAATCCTTGCATTATTTTCCATTACAGATAACAAACCTGAGACAGAATTCTTTCACAGCTCATTTTAGATAGCTTCTAAGGACCAAATAAGAGCATCATTATCAAATTTCAAGGGAAAAAAAATCCGTTGGGTGAGGGGACTCAGAAAAACAGCTGCACATTGAATGTGTTAAAAAACACCCGTTTTCAAAAGTTGGGAGTTTTAAAAAGTAGAAATGAAACCGCTGAAGAGCTGACATAAAATCACTAGAAGAAAACTATATCGAGATCATGTGACAGAAACACATGAGAGTCACATTGTACATACTATATTACCTTTGTAACAATAACTTTGACTCATACAAACAAAATATCACACAATTTTTCTTATTTTGTTTAAATCACACTTTCCCATATAGGTCATTTTTCAGAGTCAGGCGAATCTTATAACAATCGATACCTAGGTATTCACAAATATATTTACAGCATCTACTGGAACATGATAGGCGTGACAGTGAATTGAGGATTACTAAAAATTGTATTACACAATTATTAATAGCCTTTGCGACCTCGGAACCGCTGTCGTTGATCCAGCTGAAAAAAAAAGACCCAGTGTTTTTAGATGATACCTATAATATGCAAATTATGCTATAGTGCATTTGGGATAAACAGGAAACACAGGCAGGGATTAGCCTACAACTTCCAATTTTGTTCCCTTATGACAAACCCTGTACGACTCAAATTCAAAAGTGATTCATTCATACAACATGAGAAAATATGTCCAGAAACCTGACATTGACCGCCATTTTTACTGAATTTTTCTAACAAATATTTTAGACTGAGGAATCCGAATTGGTTCGCAGCTGTCAATACATTGGAACAATGGGCATTTTCTCCTATTTTACTTCATTCCATTAGCTGAAAGATCTTGCTGAAAGCTTTTCAAAAAGCTGCAATATGGAGGGTTTGATGTGGTTGGAAGGGGTCAAAACGATGGTTTCAGGAAATCTGAATGACATCAAAGGGAAACGCCATCAACCACACGGAAATGGCCTCAAAACGGAAAAACCCAAGGCACGCTGTATACTTTCAAATATTTTCTGAATTAAGGTCATTCCTACAGGTCTCTTATCGCTGAATCGATCCAGACTATTTCCAAGGATCCGTAATTTGTCAGGATGTGAGATCTTTTTCACATTAGAGCGATGATAATGAAATAAAACACCACAACGGAAAATCCTACCAACCATAAGAGGTGTTCATACAATTGAGAGTTAATTGGAGTATTCATTGATTTTTTTTAAAATAAAATATTAATTATTATTGATACGAATCGAGGGATACGCTTTTAATTACCATAATGTATATAATAACTATAAAAAAATAGAAAATATTCAAAAAGATACATCATGAAAGTAGGTACATATTTCCTTATTTCACTCCTGCTTGTAACTCTCCCTTCGCCTACTATCACCATTAATTTCCCATTACTTCTGTTCAGGTTATTATTATTATCATTTTAATAAAGTGCGAATTCGCAGCTGGTCTATGGGTTTTTATTTAGCAGAATCTTAGAATCAAGTCAACGCTAGCCAGTACAAGGTGCTTTCTGGTGTTTGGAAGTTCCTCCCGATAGGTATAAAGCTTATTAAAAAAAATTATAACCGCTTTGAAAAATCTATAAACCATGTTTTTCATTCCTTTTGATACCACAGAATTTGAAAAAGGGGGGGGGGGGCGGGGGCGATTTACAACTTACCAGGCTTCACTAAATGAACTTACGGCAAACGTCATTTTTGAAGCCGGAGGTTTTCACAATTCAGACGCTTAAGCGATTCCGGGAAAAAATTATTAATTTGAAAGTTTTTAGTACGCTGGAAAATTTTTAGTTTGGTATCCTAGATCGCAGAAATACAATGAAAAATGGATTACAATCAAGAAATTTTAGTTTTCCGCTCCCCTACCACTGTGTGCCGTCCACCTATGACCATTTCGAGTTGTGAGCTGGAAATTGGAAGTATTAAAGTGTGCATAATTGGATTCTTAGACCAAAAATGATAAATTCCAACACACGAAAGATACCCATTGGGACAAAAGGCCCAGATTGGACGCATGAAAACTATTAAGATGAACAAACATGCAACTAGCCTGTACAGTTTTTGTTTCTTCTAGGATTCCTCAATACATGGATTAATGAAATTAAAGTTCCAGTCATGCAGCATGATGGTAAGAGCGAATTTCGGTTAGTTATCGCACTGTATTATGTAACACTATATTAAAAATTGAGGACTTGAAGAGAAATGGATAACTACGTTCTAAAATTCTACTTCCTAAAACTAGGAACGTTTTAAAATTCGTGGTAAATAATAATCTGCGATTCAAAACAGATTTTGGATTTCTAACTTTTTTGCAGTTTTTATCTATTTTTCGACAAATGATTATTATAATTTTTTTTTTCTAGAATTTAAGCCGCGTCTCAACCGGAAGGGTCATTAGCAGCAATCAAAAAGGGGTGTCGAAAGGACACTGCAACGGGATCGATTCTAAGGGGAGCCATGCTGACCGTCCGTCACTAAACGGACTGCCATTACTGACTCCACTGGCAGATCGGAGGGGGAGAAATAATAGGTGTGTTCCAACCACCCCTCTGAGTTCATGAACTCGTGAGTTCATGAACTCAGACGGGTTCCATGAGTTCATGAAACTTTTAGGTTCAAGAACCCGTCAGTGGGAACACTGTAGTTCACATGACAGTCAATGCACTAACTAGCGCTAGCGTCGTCTTTAGTAACGTGAACACCTCGTCATCGAAATCCTTTGAGCATTTTGAAGAAAAGGCCAAAAAGGTGGAAAAAAAACAAACGGCATTTTCAACTTTTTTGAAGTTTATGTGCTAATTGCCACCTCAGACTATTTTCCTAGGTATGAAGGGTATGGGATATCATTCCTATCCAGAAGAAGAGTAACTGTTGAGATTTTCATGAAAATCCCTCGAGCCATTATTAAGAAAAGACAACAACAACAACAAAAAAAAGTGCTAAACACGACGTTTTTTCAAGTAGGGTAGGGTGAGCCATGTGCGCCAAGAAAAACATTAAGTAGTTTGGCTTTGCCTGCCAATTACCAACTAAGTACCTACCCTTAAACAAATGTTTTCTATCTATGTGTAGACAGCTGATAAAAGAAAACTGACGGTGGTAATAATTATTCGATGGAGCAAATTGAAAAAGAGATGTGAAAAACGATAATACAACAAGCATCAAGCAGGCTAATGACAAGGCATTTAGCGTGAAGGTTCGCAGTGAAATGAGATTTTTGGAAGGTTACGAAAGGTTTCCTTCAGTTCGAGTTCTCAACCCTATCCCCGAGCAGGTCTGAAAAGTTCATGAACTCAGTTCATGAACCCGATGCGGTGGGAACACCGTAGCGAGTGTTGAGTTCCTGAACTGAAAACGGTTGGAACACGATTCACGTGCGCATACGGTTCGGCGCCGAACCAGTTCCGAAAAGTTCATGAACTCGCGGTGGTTGGAACACACCTAATAATAATAACCCGCGGAACGAGGCATCGCTGCACTCTGCCTCAAGGGATACAACGATGACCGCTTTGTAACATCTACAGCGGATAAAAATATCCCTCAATAAAAACTAAACTATGACTACATGATCCTTACAAATACATAAATATTATCGATAAATATATAATAATAAATACTATACCTACGTCTTGGTTATATAAAGGTATGACTAGATGTACATAAATAAATGAATATATCACTGATTACAATATCACAGTTCGAAATGATTATTACTATTATTTAATTAAATTTCAAGTAAATTTTTCAGCATAAATTTGTGCAACATTTTTTAACGTTCTAGTTCATTGTTGATAAACTTCTCTTTACTAAAATTCTGATAAAAAATATAAATTCAACTACTTTTAGCTACTTTTTTTTTAACTCTTTCTTTCAACTTCGATTCTCTTCTTGAGATCTTGAGACAAAATTTCAGATCGATTTTTAACCCACTTCCCGATATCCAATCGATCTGAAATTTTGCACACGAGTTCATGCTGGCGTACATTTTAATCTATCAAATTTTCGCGAAGAAAAAGTTAGTTATACTATAAATTTTCGAAAATTGAAATTTAATGTGGGACACCTTACAAGTGTTGTGTATTGCAGATAGGAGGAGGAGGGAGGAGAAGGATACTATTGAACGTCTGCATAAAATGACAACAAATCCAGGGTCAATAAAATATTAAATGATTGTCCTTGTCAATTTAATTAAGTTATTATCAATGTGATCTTGTTTCAATTTACTGTTGCCAAGAAACTACCAAATATTGAAACAACAATAAAATTAACCGAGAACATGAGAAAAAGAAAGAGTTACATTAAAAACTTGTTTTTATGGGTTCCTTTTTTTGGAAATTTTACCAATTTAATGTGCTTAAAAATGCTGTCCAACGAACTCATCCTTTCGTTTGGAAAGCTTGATTTTTTGGCGCAAGAACGGAATTTTTATCTCAATCCTAAGGAGAGTTATAGTATGGAATGGAATATATATATATATATATATATATATATATATATATATATATATATATATATATATATATGCGTGTGTGTGTGTGTGTGTGTCTGTGGAAAAGCGCAAACTTCAGGAATCGTTTCAGAATCCCTCAAAACGGATTTCCTTAAAATTTCGATCTTAAGATTTCTCGAGCCATTGTAATAGTTCATTTTCTACGAAAATTCGCTAAAAGGAATAAATACATCAGAAAAAGGATTAGGCGAGTTTCGTAAAGTACAGAAATGTATTTAAAATAACAGTAGTTATAGAGGATTCAAAGTCTTAAGGTACAGTATACAGACTTATTATTTAGGCATCGACCCCCACTCAGTTGATTGGTAGGTACCTACAGCTTTATAGAAAGCATAGAGTGCGTTTCTTATGACAAATAAACTAATCTTTTAGCTGTTTTTAGCACGAAACGTTCGCGAACAATCAAATTGAGACACAAGATTCTAGACCCTGACCAACTAATATAAATTCTTACTTTGACTAAGCGAGCATCCAGACCACTAATCTGAGCACAAAACTGATCTGTGTAGAATCTCATGGCGATTGGATCACTGGGAATGCCACGTTGTGGGTAGACGAACCAAAGATCAAATCAGGGTCGAGTCTCGTGTTTCAACTTGATTGTTCGCGAACGTCTCGTGTTTTTAGCTGAGAGCTATCGCTTAGCAAATTAATGGGAACATTATAAACATGTAGATTGCATACACACCATTGACCGTTTACATTCAAAAAACAAGTTACGGAGAGCCTGGCAATGCATTGGGACGGAACCATCATCAATAAGCAGGCATTCTCGCGGTGTTTTTTTCCCCTGGAAATTAAATAAAGTTCCAGTCATGCAGCATGATCGTACGAGCGAATTTTCATATATGGTCGTATTACATTTATGTTAAATTCTGTTGAAATTTGAGCACTTTGGGGACAAATAAAAATTTTACTATACATTTTATAGCAAACTAACTTTTTGTCAGTAATATTCCAATGAACAAACGATTTTGTGGATTTTTACAATTTTTTAAAGAGTTCCTATCGATTTTTAGCATATTTTAATGAAATTTAAGTACATTTTTCAGTACAATTTTGTGCTTAAATTTGTAAATGTCCTAGTTCATGTTCGACTAATTTTTTTCGAGTAGCATTCTGCTAAAAATAGAACTTTGTTAATTTTTAGCGTTTTTTTGTGCCTTTTTTAGTGATTTTTGAAGTACATTTTTTGAAATTTGACCAATTTAATGTGCTCAAAAAGTGTTGACCAACGAACTCATCCTTTCTTTCGAAATGCTTGATTTTTCGGCAAAAGAACCAAGTTTTTATCTCAATTCTATTGAGAGTTATCGTTTGGAATGACACATACACACACACACACACACACACACACACACACACATACAAGTATATATATATATATATATATATATATATATATATATATATATATAAACGTTAAAATCCAGGAATCATTCCAGAATGCCTCAAAACAGATTTCGATGAAGAAAATTTTTGAAAATTTTTATTTTAAAATTTTTGGAGCCATTGCAATAGCTTAATTTTCTAAGAAAATTCGCTAAAAACCAAAGGTGCAAGACTCATAAGCGAGTAGTGGATGAACCCTTTCGAAAGCCAATGGTTTCACCATAAAATATATGTGACGTTATGTGTGACAACAAATAGGAATCGGGTGGGTGCCATTAATAAAATGTTCGATAGTTACAGAAGTATCGCACCTATATTACGTTTCCTGAAAGCTAACCAATATTAAAATCAAAGTTTTAACATGCACAAAATAACAGTCCATCGCGATAAAAAAAGTACCTACCAAATTTAGCAAAGTTTTTGTAGTTAAGTGAAACGCACATTAATGAAAGAGGTTTGATTAATGGGGCTCCGAACATGAGATCGCGGTAGAGCGCAGCACGTAAACAACGACCTTACCGATTTGCTCTTCTATTGTTGCTTATAAGGTAAGGGCAATAGTGACGGACACAGGTTGTTTTTATTTTTTTCTCCGGGGTTTTTTTTTTTTTGCGTTTATTTATTATAATAATTTATTATTAATATAATTCTAATTTTTGAACAGTATTGATGAGATTTATGGTAAGGGGAACGATATGAAGAGAGAAAAGGGGTGACCCAAGGTATCAACAAGGGGAAAGTTGTATCAACATGTTCCATAGTTCCAGGGGTGTGAAAAAATCGATGTTAGAATCGATTGTTTGGGAAAATTCGGACTTACAGGATGGTATTGTTTCAAGCCACATTTTATATTTTATCGTAAATCCTCACGATTTGTCGAAGAAACGAGATTTAAAACTCATGATTGAACGAGATGATGCGAACTTGTCATCAACAACGACTAATAACAAACTCATGATCGATTTGTCACGTTAGCCGTACCTAATATGTAAATTCCCTTTTAGGTACACCCCTAAATAGGTCCTTTGTCCCCTAGCACTCCTAGCAGTGGATTTTGTTTGTTCAGAGCCCCCTTCCATTGCTCGGTGGCCTCAATAGACAAGTAGATTATAAGGCGCCATTTTGAAAGTTTCTAGGAAAACCCCACTGTTTTTTTTTAAAGCCTTTTCTCAAGACTGCCGAAAGGTATGAATTCAAATTCTCCTAAGGTGTCTATGACCTTTGGCCATCACAGCTTACAATGGCACAGGCAAGTAGGACCCATTCGCCATACGACATCTAGCCCATTCGCCGCAAATCCCGCGTTTTTCCGCAAATCCTGGCAGTCCCCTGAGCGCGAAGCCCGCGTTTTCCCAAACTGCTCCTGCATTCTCATGCGATCTTCCGGAACTTTTTCAAACTATTTTTCAGTTTTTAGGGGACATACTAGATAGCGCTCGACGTGTTTCAGTCCCCCCATCCCTCTCCCATCCTGAACACTCTCTCATCCGCGATAAACCATGTTACCTGTGGAGACCCCTTTTTCTCGTGATATTTTGTCATTCTATGAGTAATACACATAAAAGTGGTGAGGATTCTTCAGAAATATTCTGAGAAAGCCTCTCGCAGTTATTTTTAGCGTCATTCCACTGTACACTTTGTTGATGTTCGGTTCTGTTCTCCTCACTTTGAGGCTTTTTTCAACACTTTTCTACAGTCAGTTTTTTTTTTAACTTCGTTATTTATCTCGTAATTTCTATTTTTTCTCATTAGCAGTAGTGTATACAGTCCAGGTTTCAGTTTTTTCTTAGTTTACTTGTATATATAGTAGGTTTAGGAGTGTAAGTGTGAGTGGGTACCTACTACCTAGGTGGCACATTTCGATAAATTCTTTTGGCTCTGACCTGGCAATTTCTCTGGACTTCTTGGATAATCAAATTCAATAACAATCAAAAACAATTACAATGGTATAGTACTATAATGAATCAGTAATTATGTTTATGAAAAATGAAGTAATAATGAGACAAATTATGAAAACAATAAACTATTGATGAATTCTAGTTTATGAGAATATAATAATGACAAAAAAGGTACAAACCCTTCAAGCACCAAACTTTTCTGTCCATAATATATTTCTGAACAACATGCAAAAAGAATTACGTCAAAAATAGAAGAATAGTGGAGAAACAAGAAAAACTAAAAGAGGAGGGCGAGCGTCACAGTCTCAAATATTTCTCCGCTACAAGGGGAGTTGCAGGTAAGAAAGGCTTCGCGCTCAGGGGACTCGTAGTCGGTCAGTGCTCCGCGTCGAATGGGCTAGCCACTCTGGTAACGTCAAATTCTCTGATGTAGCAATTTCACTTCCTCACTATCTGAGTCATATCACACTTTGGTCTTGGGAAAATGAGAAGAAGTTTTCCAATTCCTTTCCAGCCCAGTACAAGCAGTGTTCAGGAGTGGCTTTTGGACAGCCAGGTCTTAGCTGAAACGAGGCCATTCAACAGCTGATCACTTTCAACATGAACCAGAAACCCCTGCCGATTCCTGTTACGGGAGAGCTCAATTCCAGAAATTGAACATTGGTGTTTCAATTATGGGACTTTAGGTTATTTATCATGTACTAGCCGTTTTCTCGCTCGCTTAGCTTCCTCGAAATGGCTGTATAAAACCGATGGTCTTTACTGTTGAGTGGGACATGTAGAATGAATGGAAATGGTGGATCACTAAGGGTGATTTGAAATGTGTAGGGGAAGATGCTCGCTTGGCTCGCTCACTGTGGGATGTATAGAGGCGATCGGATATTAATAGTCCATCCCCAGTTCTTAGGAACCAACCCCTGTTGAAATCCGACGTGTGTAGGGGATGTTGCTCGCTTCGCTTGCTAGGGGTGGGTTTTTTCGCTCGCTCTCCGGAAAGACGAGGATGTGGATGTATAGATGCGACTGGATATAGTCCCGCTACCATCGAGACCTACAGCCCATGGTTCGGGCGGGGGTGAAAAATTTGAAAATTGTTTACAATCCCTTTCTATAAGTAGACAGTCCCAAGGGAATCGGGGGGAAAAAAAATAAATAAATCTTGTAAAAGGGGCAAAACGAAAATAATAAATTGCTCTGTAATAATTTGCAGCGTTTTCTGTGTGAGGAAATTATACTGCCCACCCAACTTGGCAGATTTTTTTCTGTTGCAAATTACAATCAAACGCGGCGCTATATGTGGAACTACGAAAAGTTTAGTGTTAGGAACATTTCAGTCCTAACAGAACTTTCGGATATTAAATGTCTGTACGTATTTGTTTTCCCCATCTATTTGTCTAAAGGTAGGCCATTATTCTATCTGCGTAGGAGGGCTATCACTTTCCCCGTCTTTGAGATCTTCCCTAATCAAGGGAACCTAAATAAGTTTCGATGGAATAGGAAGAGGGGTACTCAAAAACCAACGTTTTTGTCTACATTTTCGGTTCACCCACAATTCGAAAACACAATTTCATGCCTCGAAACTCTAATGGGACCGAATTGGAACTCCAACAAACATTTTAAGACCAACCCGAGCAAAAATCGTCGAAATTTATTGGGTCTAAGGTGGAAAAAACCATAGCGGGGAACATATTTTTTTCCGTGATTTCCCGCATATTCTCCAGGCCAGTAAGTATCGAAGCCACAGGACGGTTATTTTACACCTAGGTTCTGGTAGAATGCCAGTAATAAAATGGTGAATTACCACTTAATAAATATTAATAAATGGATATCTACCTTCTTGACACAATCACTTTGAAGTAAACAATTTTTTAAATCAGCTCGGACCCCTGCACAGGCAGTTTGATCTTGAAGTACATTACCCTGCGCATCAAATGCAACCCCATCTTTCCCCATTTCGCAATATCGAGTGACAAGATAAATTTAGATGAGATTGTAAACTAGCTTAGAACTTGAAACTGTGCACAGAGTAAAGTAGAACTGAAAAGCTGCTGAATACTGGTATATACTTTGTGGGCTGAAATTGGAAAGTTAACAGCTATCGTTATCTCAGTGTTATCATTGTTTTTGTTGTTTGTTTTATAATTCTTGCCACGGAAGTCCATCCATGCCGACAGAGGTAAGTAGTGGGTTATGCAAGATATGAGAGGAAATGTAAATTTCAAATTCTACTAATGCGTAATGCAGATCACGGAGTTTTGGAGAACGTGGATATCTTCATCTTTATCCATAATGAGGAGACATCTAACATGCATCCTATCCAAAATGTTGCTAAGCAGTCACACAAACTTATTATGAATGGTGACATGAACGTGAATGGTCCATCAACTTATAATATTTGAGGTCCTTGTTATTTCCCTAAGCTTTTCCCTCTACGTATTTGAATTATAAACCTAAATTTGGCTCTAAAAAAGAAAAAGTCCAGTCATGCAGCATGACCCCATGAGCGAATTTTTGAAGAAATCTTCGACATTTCAGTCGCTATTAATCGTGTAGAGAAATTTTAGTTAATGATTTTGATAGACAAACATGGAATGAAATTTTAAACAAGCACCTACTACCTACGTTTTAAACAGCATGGTTCTAGGATTGGTTATACAGGGATACTTCCATAAGAGTAGTTCAATCTGAATTTGGACAATGTTTCATGCAAATATTACCGATTTTTACAACTAGCGAACAGCATTATTTCGATTTTTGACTGATTTTTCAACTTTGAAATTTTTGAAAACTTGATACATATTCTTATAGGAAATTTTACGCTGATTCCGAATATACCACATGTTAGTATGCTAAAAAAAATATTTCGCACAACAAATCGCAAAAAACAGGCTATTTTGAAATTTTTGACTACATTTTTGAAAATTTCAACCCGAAGATGTAATCCGATCATGCTGGCCAACGAACTTGAACTTTCGTTTTGTGTCCTTAACATTTTAAAATTTGTTTGAAGTTTCTAGCACAATTCTACGGACAGTTATCGTCTGGAATGACACATATATACATACATACATACATACATACATACATACATATATACATACATACATACATACATAAAAAAATGCGTTAAACTTCAGAATATGATTCAGAATAGCCTGAAACGGATTTCTGCATTAAATGTTTTCAAAAATTCACATTCTACAAATTTTGAGGCGAGAGCAATAGCTTAATTTTCTTCAAAAATTCGCTAAAACTAAAAAAAAAAAAAAAAAAAAAAAAAAAAAAAAAAAAAAAAACCCTTTTACGCAGATCACTGGTCTATAATTGATTCACTGGGTACGTGAATTTGCGCCATGCGCACACTAGTATCTACACTGCATGCAGATACACCGATTCGGTACATGGATATGTCTTCACTGAACTTATTCCTAGGATGAACACGAGAGAATTTAGCTCTTAGCTGATTAGGGAAGAGCTCATCATTTCAATCGTCTCTTAATGTCCCAGGGAGTCTCCCTATCAAATTTCAACTTCCTATGATAAACAGGCGAGAATTTAGCGCACTCAGCTGATTAGGAGTAACCCAATTATTTAAATTATAGTCTCTTGATGCTCTAATAGCTTTAATGTCCCAGGGAGTCTCCCCATCAAATTTCAACTTCCTAGGATGAAAAGGAGAAAATTCATCTCAATCAGCTGATTAGGAATGAGCTAATCATTTCAATCGTCTCTTAATGTCCCAGAGCCAGAGAGTTTACCTATCAAATTTCAACTTCCCAAGACGAAAAAGAGAGAATTTAGATCACTCAGCTGTTCGGGAATGAGCCAATCATTTCTTAATGTCCTTGGGAGTCTCCCCTTTAAAATGACAGTTTTTCTGAAATGCGACATGACATAGTGTGTGTGTGTTCAATGACAGTTGTACTGAAATGTATTATTGTTCAGATTTCATTGATATTACTCTTAGCAAGGAGAGTATTACTCTGTGATAAGTTAATCTTGGTCGTACAATAGGGGTTCCACCCCATTACGGCCTCCACTTCCCCTTAGCCGTACCCTGACCACACATAACTGTTATAAGCTTTGTTCCATCCACCTAACCGCGGTCGACCGACTCATGCGCAGTAACGTCAACCGCTGATCCATCCCAACAATCAGCTCAACACAGCGGTTGAACCGCTGTTCCATCATAGCAGCGTGGTCGACCACGGGCAAACCAAAACCGTCCGCCCGATGGAGAGCGGTTCATTCCGGTTGTTATAGGAAACCTCACGCAATTGAAACCTACTCATAACCTTCCTCATTTGAAATTCAAGCTCGGTGGGTGGACACCTCAACCTACTTGTGGAAAATGGCTTCAAGATTGAAAAATGAAGATTTATTTGAATCCCAAACAGTATTGATTTATATTTTTCCCTGGTTTCTTCCCAAAATAATTATTTCATGTGTTTTTTCTTCTAAGATAAAACACTTGCGAATTTACTGTCAATGCGTGTAGGTCTATTCTGGGAAATTCTTTATTCTCTATTTTATTCTGAGAAATTCATTTCTCTATTCATTTCTTTATTCTCTATTACCAATCCTTAGTTCTGTGTCGAACTCATCAACCATTTTTGTGACAAAAAAACGGTTGCCCTCGAGAGTTTTATCCAAATCCTGTAACTTTGGACTGTATACCGGCCAGAAATAGAAAATGAGAATATAAAATCACTACAATGAGTTGTTGAAAATGAGAACAGAAAATCACTAGAGTTGTTGTTTACAGTCGACTGTTGTCAAGGCGATGAAAATGTTTCCAATGGAGTGGAGTCACACGAAATGACTGGTGTAACGCTATTTTACCTCACTTGCGGTTGAGCGTTCCATCCATGGTTGGATCGTGGTTACGGTCGTCCAACCGCGATCATAGAGGCTGTGGACCGCGTGCTGACCGTGGGTTAACCGTGGTGAGGTGGATGGAACAAACCTATTGTAATTCACTCACAGCATTGACATATCGACGGAGACATCGTCCCACATATTGACACTGACATTGATACAGCTGTTATTACTGACACTAAAAAAGAGCTATCTGACATTGACCCTATAACATTTGTTGATACTGACATTAGACCAGAGTTCCCTGACACTGATATTAGACCAGAGGTCCTCGATATTGATAACAGTTGGAACATCGTTCCCTGAGACTGATATTGGAACAGAGTTCCCTGATATTGGCAATTACTGATGCTGTGAGCCGAGATTAATTACTAATATACTAGTATAATTAGATTACCAAGATCAATGCTACACTGATATAATGCGAAATTATTCATACTGATGGACCCAAAGAACAATATTATTATAAAGGGTGAAGGTGTGACTTATCGTCTGGGACGCTTGAATGTTTGTTTACAACTGTCCCTCTCTATTTGACGGAGGGTCCACTTCCGCTCTGATCCCCACTCCACTCGCCTTCTCTACATCCCCATCAAATCTTAACTTCCTAGGATGAACAGGAGAGAATTTAGCTCAATCAGCTGATTAGGAATGGGGAGTCTCCCTATTAAAATTCTACTTCCTAGGATGAACAAGAGAAAAGATAGTTGTATCTTTAAAAACATTTTCTAAACCAGTGATCGGGAATTTTTCGTTAGATTGAATAAATTCAAGCATTCGATTCATGTGCGACCACTCGATTCTATCTTTATTTTTAAATGTAAAAACTTTTTTTTTCAGCCCATAACGTATAGATGGACTTTGTTAATTGATGTATATCAACGAAACAATGCACTCTATCCCCTCTGGTTGAAGGATGAGGGAAACTTCCAGTTTAAGGGAAAATAGTAAAACGTGATTGCAAACCAGTGCAAATTATTTCCTAAATAGTTGGACCAGGTAATAACCAATCTATCAGACTGGAAAATCAGACACAAGCATTTTAGTTCTTATGAGGAACATTTATATTTATACCTACCTGAATAGGTACAAGAAAAACGAAATTTATTACAAAATAGGAAGAAACCTCATATTAAAAATAGTTTGTACATTTTTCATTTACAAAATTTACAGGATAATTACTATGTATATTTAGCTTAAAATCATGTCATTATCATGTACATGATTAAGATTGGTAACGTTAAGAACTTGGAATCAAAATGAAATGTTATTGCAGCACTTGGGATTTAAATGCTACGAAGGCACCAAATAAAAAGTAGCCATTTATAGCTGGCTACCTTATTTGAAGATTACCAAATCACCATTGATGGTTTTCAAGCCCAAGACCGCCCTAGGGCAAATCTCAAACTAAAGTTTCGAGGTGGCCTAATCCTAATTTTCTCTTCACGAGATAGAAAACACGACCTTAACCGGAGAAATATCCGTAGCATTTCTTTTACCATAACAGTAAAATGCGTGACTTCACCGAACGGCTTGGAATTGAACAAATGGCTGTAAGTTTTAAAACCTTCGAGGGATGTCAACGAGTTCAAAGTTTTATTCGCCAGTTTATCAAACCACGTGTTGCAAGCGTCCATGGGTATTTCGTCCAGCTCTGCGAGAATCGTCTCTGCTATCCTCAACATTCTGCGAATGTCTTCAATTACGTTTCCTCTTGAATTGTGCTTACCAAAACTAAGGAGTTCCTTCTGTACCAGCTGCGAGCAATCGGTGCAACGAGTAACTTGAAACCAATTATCGATTACATTCTCTGTGAAGAATTCATGAATGTTTTCGCATATAGTGGAAACTGGAGAGAACTGGTACGAAAACACGTTGCTGAAACCTAAAGAACGCTCGACACGATTCGGTGTTGTCTTCTCGATTTGCTGACGGACTCCAAGACGGCTAGATGGCTCCAATTTCATATTTTCAACAAAATTGAAGAAAGCCTCCTTGAACTCCAATGGTGTTAGCAAGGCCTTCTTTCCATCAGTCATTTCAAGCAGAGTCTGCTGAGTGCCGTCCAGAGTGAATGATTCAGTCCTAATTTCATTTACTTTATACTTATCTCCATAGAAAACCTTCTTTACCATTGCTTTCAAACTCGTAATATTGGAGAAAAGTAAAAGTAGGGGTATCTTCCTCTCTGACATCAAGATTTTGGTTCCATTTTCATAAGTTAAATTATTCAAGTAAAATATCAAATTATTGAGCTTTTGTGTAACGGGGAAGAGGTTTTTCTTAGTGAGAGCCTGCTTATCTCTGGTGTCAAATGAGTTGCACGAAGTAAACAGATCTATGACCGAATTTAGTCTTTCTAGAAACACCTCAGTCCCTGCCACGTTTTCAAAGCCTTCCAAATTCAACTGTTTCAACAATCCCAAAACGAGCAGATTGTATTTGTGGGAAGATCGAGGATCCCTCTTAATGAAGGATTTCAAATCCATCAAATCTTTAAAAACATTTTCTAAACCAGTGTTCGGGAATTTTTCGTCTGACTGAACAAATTCATGCATTCGATACATGTGCGACCACTCGATTCTATCTTTATTTTTAAATGTAAAAACTTTTTTTTCAGCCCATAACGTATAGATGGACTTTGTTAATTGATGTATATCAACGAAACAGTGCACTCTATCCCCTCTGGTTGAAGGATGAGGGAAACTTCCAGTTTGAGGAGAGTAATACTCTTCGGAAATTGCACCAAGCTCCACGAGCATATCATGTGACATAAGCGAATGATTACAAACAAGAGCGATGCATCTAGCTCCTGTTTCCCCGATTTGGTACAAATACTGAATAACCAAATTAGCTCTTACAGACGCAGAAAGGTTGTCAGCCAAACAGTAACCCAGTGGAATTCTCCACGTTCGATTCAAAGCAGTAGCAAAGAAAACTACAGCTCTCGTGGCCTCAGGTATGCAGTCGTGATCAATTGCACCGTACCCAAGATCAGTGAAGCCAAAAGCCCGCTGTCCATCCCAAGACACGTCTTGTTTTAAAGGAACTTCTTCCACTCCCAAACACACAGTCACAGTTTCTTTCTTATGAGCTTCTTCTTGGAGGATTTTGAATGCTCGATTGGAAAACCCTGGGTTTCCATTTGTGTGAGATGTCCAATCTCGAACAACGCTTTGATGAGGCAAATCGATTAACTGAGTCATAGCATGATATGCTTTACCAGAAAACGTCTGCAAAGCGACAGCCAACTGCTTTGTTTCACCTGAGTACAGAATAGGTGGTTCATGTTTATAGTTGGGACATTTGCTGAGCTTGTCTTTCTCTTTCTTTTTTAGTATAGCTTCTTTCAAGACTTGGTCGAAACATTTTTTCAAGAAATCAACTCCAGTAATACACATCACAGAACTTAGATGTTTTATGAGAATTTGTTCAAGTTCTGATGAAGTTTCTTCGCCAGTTTCAATGAGACGCTCCAGCTGTTTTATTTTTAAATCATTGAATTCACAAAGCTCAGCAGCAGACCGAATGACATTTAAACTATTTGATGAACAATAAGAGTGCACATTGTTATCTTCGTCATGATCCGGGATTTTCGAAGGGTCGACAAAGCACGTGAAAACATTGTCATCATTGGCTTCACACGCTCCAAAAACTTTCAGCAATGCAGTTTCGGTGTTATCGGTTTTTTCAGTAGGTACTACTACTGGTTGTTTGGAATTACTTTGTTCTGGTATTTCAACAATATCAATGTCCACTTCATTGCCAATATCGTCTTCTTGAATGCCAGATGAGAAATCTTCATACATCTGTTTAGCACTTTTTAATACGTTTCCCACAAATTTACAACATTTTTTCTTCTCTTGTGGAAAAGGAGAAATTTTAGTTTTGTTGAACTTGTGTGTCGCAGCAGCCTCCTTATTTAACTTATCAGGTGACCATAAAGTGCATAAACGCTTTTTTACTAATGTGAAATCGCCAGGTTTATCCAAGCCCTTTTCTAAAGAGGCAGAAGAAACAGCAGTCTTTGGCTCTTTCTCACCTCTAATTTGACTTTTTGCTTCTAGATAATGCTGGCCAGAAACGGTGGGATATTTTTCGGGAGAACTGAAATCAACATACACAAAAGATTGTTGGCCATTAGCATCTTGGATGGGCATCAACACGAGTCTTTTATTATGATCATCATCTTCTTTGGATTTTTTATTAGGAGCTGTATTTTCATCATCCATTCTTCTCTTCAATTCAGAAGAGGCTTGTTGGATAGTGTTTTTGTCAAACACCTGACCCAATTTGAAAAAAACTTGATCAGATTCTGACAACTTCTTGAGTGCTAAAAAAAAGAAAAAAAGACAAATGTGCAATTAATACAACAAAATAATGAATTAAACACACTAAAGATCAGAGTTATCAAATGAACAATAACATAGCAGTAATAAGTAAAAATTAATACCTTCTGTCTCATCCGAAGAAAGAGAACGTTTTTGTACAAAAGAATTCAATATAGAAGGAGTTCCTTTGAAACCTGAGACAGAAAAATTAGAAATTAAATTCTTCTAATAGAGCAAGAGGTTTAAGTTTGTGAGCTTACAAACTCAATTGAGAGCAGAAAGATGCCACAGATACAATAACTATGTATATTTGTACAACATAAAAATATTTCAACAAATTCTGAGTCAATAAATCACTTACACGGAATGTTTATTGTTGGAAGAGCTCCAAATTTCAATCGGATAGTGTTCTTTTCTTCATCAACAATAGTACAACAGCTACTGAAGTGTTTCGGACAAATTCCTAATTTTGTCCGTATATGCTGTTCACTGAAGTATTTAAATACACCTATTCTCTTAGTCCATTCATCGTACGCCTGGAAAAAATAATAGAATATAGATAGAAAATATCATTTACGTAACTTTTGGAGGAGTTTGTAGCAAGTCGAGTGGGAGTTTTACCGCTTGCTCCTGGGCCCAACGAAATTTGACCGCTTGCTCCAGGCTAAGAAAAAGTGATGGTCGCCCTTCGGTCCCGGATGACCATTTTGCTCACAGCCAAAAAAATTGTGAGCTATCAGCGTTACCCGGAGGACACCACGAGGAGGTTGCTCACGTTGGCCCCCCAATCGGTACCTCGTCAAATTAATAAAAACAGACCTTAACCCTTTCGCGACGGCCGCCGTATTAATACGTCGGCACAGATGTCCTCCGTAACGCCTAACGACGTATTAATACGTCGGCCATGAAGTGCTCCGTAACGCCTGCTTTCGCGTTTTCGAATTTCCCTCCACTCTCTCGATTCTCATGCCATCTATTGAGAGGCATTGTAACTAACATTTACGTCTAGTATCTAATAGAATGCGCTGTAATCAAAGACGTTGTCGAGAGTTTTTATTCACATCAAAATAGCAGGAAAAACGTTGACTTGGACACTGTTGTTTTTTGCCCGCATTCGGCCTTTGTCATAATTTTACTCATACCTGTTTCCATACTTGTACTTTCTTTTACGTTTTTATTCCTCACAGGTGGACGGATGAAGGAATTTCTAACGAAATAATAACCGGGAGTGACAGTGAGTTAGGTAGTGATGTGATTGACGTTGAAATTGAAGCTCGTTCAACAAACTTTTTGGATCAACTCAAAGACGATGGTTTTGACGATTTTCTCGATGATGGTGATCATGATACTCGGTAAATTTAAAATTCTAATATTCTTCATCCAGTTCCGAAAAGTGAAGGTGGTTCACCGTGCGTGGAGGGCCAATTATTCAGGCACGGGGGTTGGAGGGCTCCGAGGCAGCAAGGCCAGGCACGTTGCAGTGGCTGAACGACGCCCGTCGCGAAGGGGTTAATTTACAAATCATCCTGATTTAGGACCCGTCTAGTCAATTAAAAAAAACTCAGTTATCCCTCCTCATCGACGTGAGGTCGCAGTTTGAAGGCCACCCTTTGCACGAATTTGTAACCAGAAATTTCCGCTTACTCGTGTCTCCGAATATACCGCCTTACCCACTCTTGTTTCCGCATTGTCTGGTCTCGGCTCGTGGATGTTGCCGCCGTTGAAGGAATGTATCTTGACGTAAACCTCCACTTGAATTTCGTTTAGGACTTCAAAAAAGTTGTAAATGTTAGGGTGGGGACTGTTGAAATCTCGATTGAAAGATGCATGGAACCACTCACACGCGTTGGTCGTGTACGTCAAATCAGCAGATTTTTGGGCCCACAATGTCAGACGAAACAATTCGTCATCAGCGAAGTTCGTGTCGTGAAGGTACTCCAAAAATTGTTGAGCAGCGGCCTCATTTTTTGGCTTTTTGAGGATCCACTGACAGAACACATCAACAACTACAATTTCACTTGGGTGACAGTATGGCATTCCGAAAGGCCTCCCCCCGACTCGTGTTTGTGTCCATCGACTGCAATTTGATGTGGACATCCTCTCGACTAACCGCATGATCCGTCTTCAGATACGCTTTGCACACTTAAACTGATATCTACCGGCATGGGAGCAAAGGGTCAACCATCAAAAACAATCACCGGCACTTCCGCCAGCCAGGAGCAAACGGTAATACGGCCAGTAAAGTATGGGGGGGGGGGGGGCAAGCACTTTCGATGTTCATACATCATCATCACATGGTTGAAACAATATATAGTACCTAGATACATCGTTATTAAGAACTGTTTCGATGATGATGTCTTTACATCGAAAGCGCTTGACCCCAGTATTCGACTTGCTAGTGACGACGGACTCCTCCGAAAGGTACGTAAATGATAATTTCACTATTACTACTTGAGGAAATAACTGTTTAGATCTAATAACATCCTGAGGTGTATGAGCGTGGTAGTGAGAATAATTGTTTACATACAAGTGATCCTCCTCAATTAATTTTATAAAAATGATTGTTACCACTACTGTGACAAAGACGATTGAAATGAAGGGCTATTAGCGAATTTTCGTAAAAAATGAAGCTACTGCATTGGCTCCAAAATTTTTAAAATAAACATTTCTGAACTACCTCCTTTGTGGGCGTGGCTCTTTTTTGAGGAGGTAGGAAAGGAACGTGTGTAGCCGCCTTTAACGGAAATGTGGGCGTTGAAGTAATGAGTTATGGACCCCTTGGAAAAATATATCCACAAAGGAGATTGGAAGCAGTAAGCCTAGTGTTCCAAGTTCGTGAGTATTTTCATATAAAAAGACAGTTTAGTTGAAATGTTTGTTTTGATTCTACCAAAAGAAGGGTTAATTACCTTAATTTATGTAAAAATATACAATGTGCCTATTTTTGGTCTACATAATATAATCATGTTCATTTCTCTCGGTAGATAGGCCAATAATCTCTTCGTAGGGCGCAAAATCAAATTAATTCGAAAGTGATTGTTTTAGCGAATTTTTGAAGAAAATTAAGCTATTGCTCTCGCCTCAAAATTTGTAGAATGTGAATTTTTGAAAAAAATTTATGCAGAAATCCGTTTCAGGCTATTCTGAATCATATTCTGAAGTTTAACGCATTTTTTTATGTATGTATGTATGTATGTATGTATGTATGTATATATGTATGTATGTATGTATGTATGTATGTATGTATATATGTGTCATTCCAGACGATAACTGTCCGTAGAATTGTGCTAGAAACTTCAAACAAATTTTAAAATGTTAAGGACACAAAACGAAAGTTCAAGTTCGTTGGCCAGCATGATCGGATTACATCTTCGGGTTGAAATTTTCAAAAATGTAGTCAAAAATTTCAAAATAGCCTGTTTTTTGCGATTTGTTGTGCGAAATAATTTTTTTAGCATACTAACATGTGGTATATTCGGAATCAGCGTAAAATTTCCTATAAGAATATGTATCAAGTTTTCAAAAATTTCAAAGTTGAAAAATCAGTCAAAAATCGAAATAATGCCGTTCGCTAGTTGTAAAAACCGGTAATAGTTGCATGAAACATTGCCCAAATTCAGATTGAACTACTCTTATGGAAGTATCCCTGTATAACCAATCCTAGAACCATGCTGTTTAAAACGTAGGTAGTAGGTGCTTGTTTAAAATTTCATTCCATGTTTGTCTATCAAAATCATAAACTAAAATTTCTCTACACGATCAATAGCGACTGAAATGTCGAAGATTTCTTCAAAAATTCGCTCATGGGGTCATGCTGCATGACTGGACTTTTTTTATGTATGTATGTATATATGTATGTATGTATGTATGTATGTGTCATTCCAGACGATAACTGTCCGTAGAATTGTGCTAGAAACTTCAAACAAATTTTAAAATGTTAAGGACACAAAACGAAAGTTCAAGTTCGTTGGCCAGCATGATCGGATTACATCTTCGGGTTGAAATTTTCAAAAATGTAGTCAAAAATTTCAAAATAGTCTGTTTTTTTGCGATTTGTTGTGCGAAATAATTTTTTCAGCATACTAACATGTGGTATATTCGGAATCAGCGTAAAATTTCCTATAAGAATATGTATCAAGTTTTCAAAAATTTCAAAGTTGAAAAATCAGTCAAAAATCGAAATAATGCCGTTCGTTAGTTGTAAAAATCGGTAATATTTGCATGAAACATTGTCCAAATTCAGATTGTCTTTAAATCTACAAGATTAGTTTAATAATAATAAAGTATGAGTACCTCCTAATTATTTTTAATAATTTGATTCCACATTTGTCTATCAAAATCATAAACTAAAATTTCTCTACACGATCAATAGCGACTGAAATGTCGAAGATTTCTTCAAAAATTCGCTCATGGGGTCATGCTGCATTACTGGACTTTTTTGTTTAGGTATTATTTTCAATAATGAACCTTTCTAATCGACCATTTCTAACATTACTCTTTAGTAATTCAGCGCAAACCTAGCAAAAGGGATCAGGCGAATGAAATCATTTCTCAAGGTCGTATAATACTTGCGTTTTTTTCTGCGTTTCTTTCTCGCATTTTTAATGCTATATTGCGGGTTTGAAAATAGCAAATGAAGAAGACTGGAAATGTGAATGTTGGAGAGGAATAACTGCAAAAACAACGCATTCTGGCAGAATGCAGTTTTACTGAGTCTGTTAGGTTAGGGCTCTTAGGGGTTCTTCCAGAGAATCGTTACCTTCCCAAGGGTTACGTTCAAGAATTTTTCTTGTGTCGAGGTAAAAATTAGAAAACGTTCTAATTTTCTCAAGTTAGTTTGAAAATGCTTCGCCAGGATGCACAACGGTAGAAAAAGTTGACCTAGGAAAAAAGCACTTTTTTTTCTTCACGTTTGTGCATTGAAAATGCCGAAAAAATAACATAAAAAATGCTAGTGGGATTCGGCTTTCAGCAAAATCGGTTAGTAAAAAAAATATCGGATTGTTTCTTGACGAAGGTTTGTTCAGGATAAACTCGTCAAAATAAAATATTAGTACCCAGAATATACTGTTATAAACCCTCTTTGTGAGTACTAGTACTATACATATTAAACGATAGTAACAAGTTGTTGTTGTAACTTTAACTGTTGTTGCAGCTCTTCCATGGGAAATGATTTTGCTACCATTTTGCTGTTTCGAAGCCATATAACTAAAATTAGATATAAGAAAAATGAATTTACCTCTCTATCGTGCATTGGAAAACTAAACAGGCTGTTTGAGTAAGTTGAACATCCATCCACACAACATCGTGACAGCATCAACTGCAACAAGAGATTTTCGTTCAACACAGTTTGCAACCAGAATCATTCAAATCGGGAATAACGTAAATCCTGTAGGGACTATCCTGAAGTTAATAAAAATAATTTTGATGACCGCAAGTTAAATAAACAATTTTGGCGAATTTGGGAGTTCCAGTTGGGTAGCCCAGCTGAGCGCACGTGTTTTTTGCGAGCTTCTTACTCGCATTAAGTATTGATTTTGCAGGATTGTATTGTGAATTTCGTTTCAGTTTTTGTTTTTTTGTGGTTGCTCTTTGATTAACTTCTCAGCAATGACAGTTTTCATAAATTTTTAACGGGTAGATTTCTGGAAAAAGGTCATTTTTGCGAGTTTGGTTGGCCATTTGTTGTCATCCACTCTACCGAATACAACGGACAACAGAAACGATCTCATTATCCATAACGTTCTAGAAGGGAAAGAAAATATGAATATTCTCAAGAGGAAGGTAATGGGCATTTTTAGAATGGAATTAAATTGCGTTCTTGAGGATCATGAAGTTATAGGTGTAAGACGTTTAGGCACCACCCAAGAAGTAGACCAGTTCACATTCATTTTGCTAATAATTTCTCCAAATCTAAAGTACGCCAGAACATTTACAAGTTCAAGGGATCCCAATTTAATACATCCGAGTTCTACGACAGACGAACACGGGAATTAAGGAAGCATCTCTTGCCCAAGTTGTTTCAAGCAAGAAAACACAGGAGGCATGCCGGATTGATAAGAGATGAACTACTGGTTGATGGAGAAAAAAAAACTTATCATTCACATGGACGAAGTACGTTGGAGGATTCTAAATTTACTGGGTAAGAAGTGGATATTAATCTGCATATTCCTCCTCCTTCCCCTCCCAACATTTCCAGAAAATAGGTCAAGAAGAAGATGAAAATCTACCAGAGATAGAACGAACATCAACACCGCTTTGGAAATTTTGGCAATGACTCGGGACTATTATTGAAATTTGGCAGTGGAGTGTAGGCATTATTGATTATGATCTATGTTAACTATGCAGTGCTCATTTATTAAACGTAAATTATGTAGACCTATACAAGTAATTATTTGATACATCATACGTAAAAGTCTTAACTTTGTTGAGGCAGAAATGAAGGCAAGATATCATGTGCTATTTTTTAATATGAATTTAAGGAACTCCTTGTAATACCTACGGGTTATACGATAAAATTGAATTGAATTGAATTTTGGCGAATTTTCGAAGGAAATGAAGCGGAAATGTATGTACCTATGTATTATTTCAAGCGGTAACACCTTAGAATTGAGATAAAAATTCTTTCTTTCTCCAACGAATTAATTATTATAACAGGAAGGATGAGTTCGTTGACCTGCATTTTTTTTTTTTTTTTTTTTTTAAGCAAAATAAATTTCAGAGAATTTTTTGAATTTTTTTAGTAGAATTAAATTGGTCAAATTTAAAGAAAAAATATATATAGAAAATAAATTAGTAAAAATGGGAAAAAACGGCCAAACAACGTTGAGTTTATATTTTTAGCAGACCAAACATTTAGATTTTACCTTTGCAAAGTTTACCAACTACATACATACTAAAGTTTGAAAAATTTCGCACGAAATCATGCTGATAAATGCACTTATTTCATTAAAATATGCTTAAAAAATCCATAAAAAGTAACTTTCACCTTGTTTAAAAATTTAAAATGATAAATTATTTTTGCCGTATTTCAATATATTAGATTTTCTGGGGTCATAAAGTTTAAAACAATTTAATATAAATATGAAGTTAAAAAAACCTAAACTTCGCTCATATGGTACTGCTGCATGATTGGAACGTTTTTCATGTTCACAGAAATTTCCCGTGGCGTCCCTATTAGGAATTGTTTGATGAAGTTATAGAGAAAAATTAACTCTTATTTGAGTAACAGTAATTTTCTGTTTTTAACATGATATAAATATTTGATATTAATTCTTTTTTTAACTATTAAATTATTGTTGCATATATATATATATATATATATATATATATATATATATATATATATATATATATACATTCAGGATTGTAGAATGACCAGGCTAGCCTTGAGTTTTATGTTTTATGTTGCGACGTTTCAACCCAGGATCTGGGTCCTATTCATGCATAATTATATATTATATTGATGTACTGGAACTTCAAAGCGCTGGAATGACTTATTTTCATATAAATATTCACATACGGAATATATTAATCAACACACGTTGTTGGTGAAGCCAGTCTTAATCAACTGTTAATTAGAAATGTAGAATTTGTTCCAAACAAAATCAACTGTGACGGAAAACGACTTTAAAGATCAACCGACCAATACAAATTTTCAATTTTCAGTTGATTTCAACTTGTGATTTTTTCAATAATTTTGCTTATTTGTTAGCTGTAATGTACTCCGAGATGAAGCAAAATTAATCTTATTCAAACTGGTTGTACACCATTTTTTCCAATTGACATATTTACAAAAAAGCAGTATTTTGTAGTTAGGTTTTAATTCATTTCAGGGAGAATATGCGTGTACTAATGGGGTACATAGTAGTAAATATAGCTCCAGTGAAAGAATCCGTTAATATTTCTAAATAAAGGTATAAACAAAGGTAAGATTCAGCTTCACAACAATTACGAGTATAACAACTCAGACAGGAAAAGCAGTCTCCGTCGTGAAAGGAATCATAACCTTGCTACTGAAAGCCCCCTTCTGATCTGAAACCTCTACTTGTGGTTATCAACATTCCTGTCCACTGCGTTTGTGCGGATCTCGACGGAACGCGGAAATGGTGTGAAAGTTTTTACCACTGTCCGCCCCTTCCGACAACATGGCAGCCACCCTCCTCAACTGTTGTCCCAACAGCCAATCAGATTGCATTCCGTTCTTCCGCTTTCCGCGCTTGTCCCGCTCCATGTGAATCCAGCTTCAGTTCATCGCCCATCATCAGCTTTACCAGTAGGTGCGAAATATCACTGGCTGGCTTAGGTCGTCCATTGTAACTTGGAGCGTAGCTTCAGGAGAGGATCAGAAGAGTAGGGCTGCGCAGTGGTAGGTCCCCTCCCCTACTAAGCGTCTAGCCCTTCTTCCTCTTAACCTCGTCCGGTTCCCTTGGCCCACCCACAACATAGCCTTAATCTAGATTCAGCATAAAAATCATGTTTATAATCATCATGTTTATAATCATCATGTTAATCATGCTTAAGCCTCAATTTCACGAGATCGTTCCTAGTAAAAAATACGACCACAAAGTGTACTATTTTGATGCAATGCTAGAAGAAGATGGATTTCAGATTTTGCGGTTACAGCCCTGAATACTAAGCCCTATAGAGAAAGTGTGGGTCATCGCAAAAGATTATATCGCACATCATAACGTTGAAATGAAAATCGAACGACCTGAAGCACTACTGCAAGAAAATTTTGATTTAGTGGCAACTGAACAATGGGTTAGGATATGGCAACATTAGCAAAGCAATTTAGGACGAATCCTGGAAAAATGAAGGGCTACTTGAAGTAGTAACTGATGAATTTATAATAATCAATACAGATTATTATGAATTTAATCTTCGTCTTCAGATTCTGGTAGGTAGTTCTTTAACCCCCAATAGTTCTTCTAAAGACGAAACTCTATAATACCCTCATAGATATATCTTGTATTATTTTTACAATACCTAACATCCGTTTATCCTATAGGTAATCATAACTTGGATGAATGTTTCGGGATTAGACACTTTTAATGTCGGGGCTCGTGTTATTCTCTTGTTTATTAGACACATCTAACCCATTCACATGCCATGTCAACACAATTTTCACACCATGGAAGAAGTCTCTTTCACTTCTCAAAGTGAAGTCTCTTCATCCATGGTTTACACCTTTTTACCGAATCTTTTAACATAACTTTTTTACTTCTACTTGTGAATGAGAGGTAAGCTACGGGGAAGTTTAATGGGTCACTTTTGTCTCATTAGAGATCTTATCCTTAATGTGATACAGTAGCAATACAATTCGACTAACCTTTAGAGAAAAGGTTCATCAGCAATCGTCCAACAGGCTGATTTTCTTGAAAATCCTATACTCTGGTTGATGTTATAGACATCCTATATGTGTTACAGACTCAATATGTTTGTCAGAACTAACGGCTGAAGGCCGGATTGTATTCAAGCAAAGAAATGTTGCAACATCGAGACCAGGTTCCTGAAGGGAACTAAGTTGAGAAATCAGAAACTACTAGTACCTATCTTATTTCTTTTTAATAAACCAAGAAGTGAATGAGCTCTGATTGTTTCATTAACCTTGATCAAAAATGTCAAGAGACCGGACCGAGGTGAATTCAACAAACCATGAATCGAACGAACAACTTATAATTACGCGAAAAAGTATGCAAATCAAGACCAAATTCAACTACACAAGAAAAAAGGCAACGTTATCAAGTATAAAAGATTATAAAAGTAGCATGAGTAGTAAGCTTAAATGTAGATAAAAGAAAGGAATGCAAGGTGTTCAACTAGAAAAGAACTTAGAAATTAGCATCACTTGGATAAGTGAGGAGGAAAAAAAAGGTAGGGGGTACATTAATCAATTAAGTAAGACAACGTCTACTAAAATAAAATGTCAGTGAACAAGGAAACGATAATTGTGCTGCAGTAAACCTTCTGGATTTTGCAATAGCAAATCAACAATTTACAAGGGGAGTTTATATTGTTTAACTGAGTCTTTGTTGTACAAGTCGGAGGAGCATAATCTTAGTGAGTATAGTGACTTTACATGTTTTGACGCCAGCTGCAAAATAAAGGTCCAAGGGAGGGGGTCAGATTTATAAAAATTTAGAGCTAGGGTATGGTTCGATCATACTACAATTATTTAGGATCACCACGGTAATAGGCAATCTTTACCGGGTGGCTGGATGGCAGGCTCCTTTGAGACAACGGGAGGGGACGCCATCCAGGCCCCACAAGATAGGGTATTATCAGTTCGTGAGTTAGGAGGATCACTGTTTCGGGGTTGAGGAACGACGTTGGCCAATCATTACTCTTGAGTTCTAACCCTGAAGTACCAATATTTCAGTCACTCATCACAGATCACTGTGTCCCTGTGCTTATCTACTTGACGTCCTTGCTTCACTCCAAATTACCTTGCCCCATGATCCGGCGGATGGTCATACTGTTGACGGGGAATTGCCGACACTTCCGGGTAAAGCGATCCCACGTTGTTTTACAGCTTTCACACGGGAAAGTCGTTGAGGGATGGTTTCTCTTCTTGCACAATGAGCACAATACTCTGGAGGCTCCAAGGGTGTTGTTGGTGGAACGGTTCCTTGGTGGAGTAGGGGGTCAGTATGGGGGCCCTCCAGATATATTTGGAGCAGAGAGTGGGGCCTTAGTGAGAGGGTCCCAGTGCAGGGAGAGACCTTCATAAGCATCCGGGGAGTCTGCGGCTGAACTGTGTTGGTTGGTGAACGTATTACCAAAGGAGCTACGGTTGTGGGTGGTCGCATGGCGGGTGAAATTAAGCCTGTTGGAGTTCTAGAGGTTGGGTTGTCTTGGGTGTGGTCAAAGTTGTGATGGTCGCTTCTTTGTGAGCTCCTTGTAGCTGTATGGCTTTCCTCACTGGAATCAACAGACGATAGGGCCAGACTTGGGTGGGAGTTTTCTTGAATGTGGATGTTAGTGACCATCGGCTCAATCGCATCAGGGCGGTCCTCATTAGATGTGGGTGGATCAGCGTCCATGGCCTCCTCAAGTTGTTGGTTTGGAGTAAACACATCCAACTGTGGTCCTGGGCCTGTTGTTGACTTGACTGAAGTGTTGAGGCTGTACATAGCCCCAATCTGCTGTTCCATTACAATCATTCGGCAGCGTAAGGACTCTAACTCTGAGGGTATTCCACTGGTCTGGGAAGTGCTTCCGAATTGGGAGTCCCCTGTATGCAGACTACGTGCCAGCTCCTCCAGGCAGTCCAGCACAATACCTTGTTGGACAGGCATTTGTTCGAAAAAGCTTGCAAGTTGTTTCAATGTCACCAAGCCGTGCGAAGTTTGTTGCAACCATTCCGCCCCTCCGGGTTCTACGTTGCTATTTTCCCATGAAGGGGCTCGTGGTTGAGGTACGGACATACTCGAATGTGCTGATGTGGTGTTTTGATTTGAATGTCCCAAAGTGTTCTTGGCTATCTTGTTCAGGATCCCCTACAACAGAACAATCGGCTCGATATAACCTCAGCAACGACATTTCCTATCGCATCTCACATCAATCAACAAGGGAATTTAATTTAGTTTTGATTGACCTAGAGACCTCAAGGTTTTATTGGTGTAATGGGGTGCAAACTCAGGTCTGTTCCTCACTCGATTAATCAGAACAAGAAGACAGAACTTTTCAAACAACAGGAGAGGGAGAGGTTGGGTATGCAAAATGAAAGATAGAATTAGTCATACAACGCAAACAAAAAATGTTTATTTATATTTTATTTATTAATTTTTTTTTTCGATACTCATGGAGTTTAATTAACTTATGGAACAGAATTGAATTCATTTATTTATTTTATTTTTTAGTTTTTGAGACTTTTGAGTTTAATTAATTGATGGAACAGATTTGAATTTACTTAATTTTCACTGGGCTTGACCCTTGTGTAGCTTGGCGTGATTGAGGCTTTGTCGATGGGGTCTAAGTTCATAAGGTCGAGCAGGTGTCCCTGTCAGAACCAGGATCCGAATGGTAGGTTCTCCTAGTGTCCTTGTGGCTGGTGTCTCACGAGGTGGGTATGGCTTTCTGATCCCTCTGGTGTTTGGGTCCTCCTCTGTCGAGTTTGCCCCCATGATCACCCACGTATCCTCGCTTTGCATGGTCTCGATTGGCTAGCTGGTCGTGGCTTCATCCAGGATCCCATCCACAAAGGCTAGTTTCAAGCGGCTCAGATGATAGTAGGTGACTTTTCCCAAGGCATCTCTGACTTCGTAATTGACGTCAGTCAACTTTCAGATCATGACTTCCAGGGATTCCAATACTTTTGGATGACTCCCGGAGGTGCAATGAGCTGGGGGATCTACACATACTGCCCCACAAAGAACTCGTATTGATATCTTTGTTATTAATAACCTGTTTGCGAGCATGCCTCTCTTAACTGTCGCTTTACTTCCGTTTTAATGAGTGTCGATTCGAGCTTTTTGTTTTTTTTGGTGTTATGAGTGATTCAGTGTCGACTGCAAGCTCACTGATGTATGGAGGTTTTGGTTCTAGACCGAATACAAGCTGGTATGGATAATAGCCCGTGCTACAGTGGGGAAGCTACGATAGGCTGCCAAAGCTAGGGGGTGCAGACTCCCAGTTCCATCTAGGCCTTTAGTTTTGCTACGATGTTTGGTCTGATGAGAGTTCTCACTCACTCTGTTGGCTTGGGGGTGGGAGGATGAGGTATGTATCCGCCCGATGTGCCATCTCTTGCAGAGCTCGTTGAAGACACTAGATACAAATGTCAGGCCCTGATCGGAGACCAGCCCCTCCAGGTCTCAGGGAGCTCTGTGAGTGGTAAGTGGCGGGTTGTTAGTACCCTTGCCGTCATTTATGCAGTGCAGTCATTTGTCACATACACCTCTGCATATTCAGAGAATCAGTCTATAATCGTGAGGACCACCACTAGCAGCTCACGCTCGGTTGTGGAGAACGTGACTGGGGATCGTTCAGCGTAAGACTCATGTAAGCAATCGGATTCTCCACTAAACTGGCTCCTATGGCGGTGCCTGAGGCGTGTTGATAAGATGAAAGTCTTGTTGAAATCTGGGTAAGTGATCACCAGTCGTGTTATTAGGGCCTCTTTGAGATTGTTGAAGGCTTGGTGTTGAGCTATTTCCCAGAGGAAGTCCTGGTTTTTCTGGAGAAGTCTCGTCAATGGGGCACCCATTTTCGAATATTTTGCAATAAAATGCCGATAAAACCTGGCCAAACCCAAGAAGAAACGTAGTTCTCACACGTTCTTGGGACGGAGTAACTCCCAATTGTCTCTCAATCGTTTCTGGCTCCATCTCGACCCCTCGGATGTGACGATTTGTTCCTAGTAGTTAACTATAGCTTTCAAGAAGAAGTATTTCTTCAGGTTGAGTCAGAAGCTGTTTTCCTTGAACCTCTGCATGACAGATTGTAGTAATTCAATGTGAGACTGTAGGTTGTCTGTGAATATATCATCCAAGTAAATCAGGCACTCATTGCCATCAAGCAAGTCATTCATAGCCACTTGAAACGTGGCCAGGGCATTCTTAAGCCCAAAGGGCATTCTGGCCTATTCAAAGTGCCTATTTAGTGCATGTCATATGTCACTCGAACAGTGCAAGCTTCTCTTCCGGGTTTCTAGAGCAAATGGAGTTTCCTAATGAGGTATTACTTGGCTAGTTTTTAGTCCCTTCATCCCAGATGGCTTGGTTGACGGAATATCTGTTGTTCTAGCTCTTCAGGTGTAGTTGGAATGCCCCAAAACTCTGTTGGTAGTTCTGCGATGGTCGAAACAGATGGTGTTAATGCAGTTCAGACTGCGGCATCAGGTATTGACAATTGGATGCTTTTGTTGACCCTCCTGGCGCTATAGCCAATGGTCGTTTGCGATGACGGCGAGGTTGGCACTTAATTTGATGGTGGGGAGAGGGTGAGTGCAGCCTTTTCTGCGTTCAGTTAGAACCGAATGTCTGTTCGGATACCAAGAGGCAATTTGCACAGAAAGTCCGGGCCGGGCCATTGGAAAACAGATGGCATGGGTGGAACTCATTCGATTAATGGTGGTAGGGAACCCCTGTACCCCTTTCATGGGCAAACTCTGTCTGTCCACACCCCATAACTTGGCATCTTTCTTAAAGCACTCAGCTTCCAGACGGCCACACGATCCGCAGTAGTTGCAGAACAATGCTGCATACAGGCTATGAGGATAATTCTCTAGAAAGTGGGAAAGATCTCTGCAGTACATACATGGAAGGGCTGTTATGGTGGGTGGTAGTTTTTTGGGGACTGGTATCAGTAGCGGAGGGTTGCCTGGGGTCGCCAAGGTAGGAGAAAACTGGGGTTGATTCCTAGCTCATTGAGGGCAATTGGTTGCAAAATGCCCGGGTTCTTCACAGGCATAACATTTCTTGGGCTCCAGTGGCTTTGGGCCGTTGATAGCAGAAATGTCACATCTGAGGTCTTCATCTGGACCCTCCCGAGTAAAGTCCTCCCATTCCTCGGCATGCTCCAAAGTTTTCTCTAGAGTCCCGGGTGGGCAGATACAGGTTGAGCCCCTTGTCCATGGATGAAAGTGCTGAGGATCTTGGTTCGAATCCACTCTCGTCTTTGGGCGTCATCAAGAGTTGTCTCTGCTCACACCACCGACCGACCTGTTGACATTAATCTATCAGCAAATTTTCGGACGGATTCTTCTGGTTACTCCGACTTTGTTCTGCTCCGGATCCAATGTGCTCTGAATTCGATCTGACGACAATTTTTGAGTAGCGATTCGGCGAATTGCCTTGTCGTGGAATGACTGTTTTCCTCGGTATGCAATTTAATTTTTTTCGCTTTTCAGGGTTTATTTCTAGGGAATTGGGGGAGGAAACTAGGGATTAGGCAACGAGAGGGTGGGAGTGAGAATATGTTGTTAAAATAAAAATACCAGTTTCGGGAGAAGTCCTGAGTGCATGAAGTCACAATGGAGCTCTACCACTAGACTCCACACACACTTGATTGGACCGAAATGTCTGTTTCTACAGTCCCTCAGTTTTCCCCCATATCTTCATTCGAGTAAGCCAAGTCCGTTTCTCAGAGATGGAATTTACTTGGTCACAATAAGGAAAGTCAAAAATGGGTAAGACAAAAATCGTGATTTTTGTTCAGATCAGAGTTGACCTAATATCCCACCGCTGCCACCAAAAGATGTAATGGGTTACTTTTGACTCGTTAGGGATCTTATCCATAAAGTGACACAGTAATAGTACAATTTAACTTACCGTTAGAGGAAAGGTTCATCAGCAATCATCCAACAGGTTGATTTCCTTGAAAATTCTATACCCTGGTTGATGTAATATCTTACTAACGATTCTTTATTTGGACAGTTCAAATTATAACAATACTTTATAGAACAGGCCTTTCTGTCCTTAAATTGGTTTTTTATTAATATCCAACGTTTTTCCCCAAGAACTGTGGCTTCTTCAGAGAGACAAAAATTAAATTCAAAATTGTAAAATATATATTTACTGTTTTATTTTTGTGATAAAAAATCGAATTCAAAGTTATCAGTTTGTGAAACCAATTTAAGGACAGAATGGCCTTTTTGTAAAGGCTTGTAATGTCTTACTGACTCAATATATTTGTCAGAGCTAATGACTGAAGGATTGCATTCAAGCAAAGAAATGTTGCAATGTTGAATGTTGAAATGCAGTAAGCTTAAATGTAGATAAAGGTGTTCAACTATAAAAGAACTTAGAAATTAGCATTACATGGGAAAAAATTGGAAAAAGGTAAGGTTAAACAGAGGGAGAGAGAGAGAGAGAGAGAGAGAGAGAGAGA
Source organism: Adelphocoris suturalis (assembly GCA_030762985.1). NCBI lineage: Eukaryota > Metazoa > Arthropoda > Insecta > Hemiptera > Miridae > Adelphocoris > Adelphocoris suturalis. Next base: position 132,873,477 of record CM061041.1, on the reverse strand, counting down.
GAGAGAGAGAGAGAGAGAGAGAGAGAGAGAGAGAGAGAGAGAGAGAGAGAGAGAGAGTACATACTATAACATAGGTAGGCACTGGAAATAAATAAATTTAAAAAATTTCATAATTTTAGAAGCCATTGAAATTAACTAGACTTGACTAAGAAAATTGACTAGAATGTTATAAAGGGTTTCAATACAGAAATGACGGAAGAATTGATGACTGGCGGGATCTACGACGTAATTTCGGCGTGCTAGTGATCAATACAGTGCTTATAAATATAAAGTTCTCGTACAATTTACAATTAATACTTCACAATTTCACTGCACCTTCGGGAGCTCAAATCGTATATTATTACGGGATGATCGGGAAAAACTAGATATCAGAGTTCCATCATTAAATATATAAAAAGCGGGATAAAAACATTGAACGACTTATGCACTCTGTCGGAAGTTTGAGAAGACAACATGCCAACTCCATTTCAAGCACTGGCGGAAGAATTCGAATTTTGGTCAGGGCCAAACAGGGTGGCTCGATGTCAATAGCTGATGGCGGGTTCCTTTGATACAACTTTTTGCTATCTGAGCACAAGGGAGGGCGGGTCGTACACTTGCACTGGGAAAGTGTATTATCAGTTCAAGTGTTGGGATCACTGTTTTGGGGTTGAGGAACGACGCTGGTCAATCATTCCCCCTGAGTTCTCACCCTGAAGTACCAATATTCAGTCACTACAGGTCAGGACACTATTCCAAATCACCACGCTCCACTCCGAATTACCTTGCCCCACGAGGTTACGGTGTCTCAGGCAACTATACACTCTTGAGTAGGGCTAAGGATGACTATCCCAGCCGCAAAAGGGCTCTTTTTACTCCCCCTCCTGACAATCCTCCATCTTGTCATACCTCACTCTCCCCCAGTTGATAACTGGCACTCTTGTTCCCTTTCCCCCCATAGCTGGTGGTGGTCCTTTTGGATGGACAAACAGTTTTAGGTGTTGGGTTGGCCATTGTTGGGTGCGGACCTTAGCAGAGTTGGGGGTAATTGTAATCATAATTACAATTACAATCATAAAGTTTCAAGGTTGAGATTATAAATACGATTATAATCACAAATCCTGGAGATAAGATTAGGATTACACTAATGATTACGATTATGATTTCATTGGTTTTAAGTTTTTCTGTAATTATATTCGTAATCACAACTTTTTTTGCGATTACGACTGTAATCAAGTTTTCAATGTGATTTTGGCCGTAAGAACTGATGTTCCCTATAAATCAGTTACCGCAGGTTTTTCCCTTTAGTTACAGTCATAATCATAATTTTTCATGTGATTACAGCCCTAATCTTAGTTTTTTAATGATTACTGCCATAATCATAGTTTTCCTGCGAATACAATCGTAATCACACTATTGTAATTACAATTGTATTCACAAAAAATTTATGATTACGGGTATACTCGTAATTTTGAATGTAATCATAATCGTAATCATATCTCCAGGTTCTGTGATTATAATCGTAATTGTAATCACAACTATAAAACCCTGATTGTAATCATAATTGCAATTATTATTACGATTACGTGCCATTTTCACCGATCCACACGGATCAAAACGAAATCGCTGTAACCGTACCAATGGTTTTTATTTCAGCGAATTTTCGAAGAAAATAAAGCTATTGCAACGGCTCCAAAAATTTTAAAATCGAAATTTTCTTCATTGAAATCTGTTTTGAGACATTCTGAAACGAACCCTAGAGTATAACATTTTTGCATATATGTGAGTGCGTGTGTGTGTATCATTCCACATGATAACTTTCCTTAGGATTGAGATGAAAATTCCGTTCTTGCGCCAAAAAAAATCAAGCTTTCCAAACGAAAGGATGACTTCGTTGGCCAGAACTTTATGAGCAAAATAAGTTGGTCAACTTTCAAAAAAAGTACACAAAAAACAATAAAAAGTTCCAGTCATGCAGCATGACCGTATGAGAAACAAAAGCAATTTTCATAATAATAGTCGTATTACATTTATGTTAAATTCTGTTGAAATTTGAGCACTTTGGGGACAAATGAAAATTTTATTATACATTTTATAGCAAACTAACTTTTTGTCAGTAATATTCCAATGAACAAACGATTTTGTGGATTTTTACAATTTTTTCAAGTTTTCCTATCGGTTTTTAGCTTATTTTAATGAAATTTAAGTTCATTTTTCAGAACAATTTTGTGCTTAAATTTGTAAATGTCCTAGTTCATGTTCGATTAATTTTTTTCGAGTAGCATTCTGCTAAAAAATAGAAATTTGTTAATTTTTAGCAGTTTTTTGCCTTTTTTAGTGATTTTTTGAGTAAATTTTTTAAAATTTGACCAATTTAATGTACTCAAAAAGTGTTGTCCAACGAACTCGTCCTTTCTTTTGAAATGCTTGATTTTTTGGCGAAAGAACGAAGTTTTTATCTCAATTCTATCGAGAGTTATCGTCTGGAATGACACATACTTACATACATACATACATATATATATAAAACCTGCAAAAAAAAGATACATCAAAAACCTCTTTTTGGATACCACATTATTATTTAGAATACGTTTTTTGGGATAAAATTAATAGTCAACAATTTCCTTGCACTCCAAAAGCTAAAATTTCAAAACATGACTGGACCTTTTTTTATAGATTTTTCCGCAAATAAATCGATGATAATTTTGGTTTGACTAAAATTCTGCTGAAAACGTATAAATATAACAATTTTTAGTAGTTTTAGCCACTTTTATTAACTTTTGTGCTGGTTAACGAACTCATCCTTTCATTTGGAAAGCTTGATTTTTTAGCACAAGAACGGGAATTTTATCTCAACCCTAATAAATAAATAAGGGTCATTTCACGCGAACGGCCAAACCTTTTTTTTCTCGATATTTTTTAAAAGTCCTGATTTTCTAGTATGCTGTACCCATTGGTAATACAAGCTAGGAGCCAAATTTTCAGACCCCTTCTTTGCCCAGCCTTCTCTCTACAACTGTCCGAAGTTTAGGGATGTGCGCCAAACAGTAACTTTTGTTTTAATTGCTCAACTGTTATTGTGCCCAAAAAAATAAGTAAGGTGACCAATTCTTATGGTAAATCGTCTGCTCTTTCTGGTAGTCATGTCTAAATGTACAAAAAACGTAAGCTTCCTCATGAAAACTCGAAATAAAAATTTCTTTTTCACATTTCATCACTTTCGCATTTTTTGAAAAAAAAAAAATTTTTTTTGATCTTAAATCATACCTACAAGTATGTAGAATACGAGGTTAAGAGGACGTAATGGGCCGACAAACGGTTTGTCGCCAGCGCTACTTAATGTACGGCCTGTACTGCCTAAATAAAATAAAAATTGAGTTTTCATTATAAAGTCCCCAGTTTATCAAATTTGCTTAGAACTACTTCACATTTATTTTGGTAGTACAGGCCGTACATTAAGTACCGCAGGCGTCAAACCGTTTGTCGGTCCATTACGTCCTCTTAACCTCGTATTCTACATACTAGTAGGAATGATGTAAGATCAAAAAAATTTTTTTCAAAAACGAAATTGATGAAATGATGTGAAATGTGAAAAAGAAATTTTTATTTTGAGTTTTCATGGGGAAGCTTACGTTTTTTGGCAGTTCAGGCCGTACATTAAGTACCACTGGCGACAAACCGTTTGTCGGCCCATTACGTCCTCTTAACTTCGTATTCTACATACTGATAGGTATGATTTAAGATCAAAAAATTTTTTTTCGAAAAATGCGAAATGGATGAAATGTGAAAAAGAAATTTTTATTTCGAGTTTTCATGAGAAAGCTCAAGTTTTTTGTAAATTTAGACATGACTACCAGAAAGAGCAGACGATTTACCATAAGAATTGGTCACCTTACTTATTTTTTTGGGCACAATAACAGTTGAGCAATTAAAACAAAAGTTACTGTTTGGCGCACATCCCTAAACTTCGGACAGTTGTAGAGAGAAGGCTGGGCAAAGAAGGGGTCTGAAAATTTGGCTCCTAGCTTGTATTACCAATGGGTACAGCATACTAGAAAATCGGGACTTTTAAAAAATATCGAAAAAAAAAAGTTTGGCCGTTCGCGTGAAATGACCCAACAAAAATTTAATTAAAAAAATAAAATAAAAAATAAAAAAAAAATTTATTCAGCTCAAATTTGTCACTTCGCCCGTTTTTAAAAACTTTTTGGTTAACCCTAGCATATTCATTAGCGTTTTGAAACGCTGAGTCGGTTTGTTTAAGCACCTTTGCATTTTCGACAAAAAGTTCAGTAGTAAATAAAAGTTTATCAGAAACCAACTGTTGAACTAAACTGACAGAATCATTAAGAAGAATAAAAAGTAAATGAAAACTTCAATGAAAAGGGGTTTTCTTACATTTCTGGAGTTCAGAGAGCGCTGCTCAGCACCGATCGGACAGTAGTCATTTGTGACAGGATTTAGGGGGCCATAAGGGAACAAAGGATTTGCATTCCTGACCAATGAGCGTGTGGGGCCAAAGTACGCGTCTGCAGGAAAATGGTATTGGCACAGATATCTAGCTTGGCCAGTTTTGGTGCCTCCTACCAAATCAATCCACAGTTGACGTCTGAAATTTGACAAAGCATTAATATTATTTCGAAAAACTTCAAATGAAATTCATAGAACTTGACTTACTTATTTGGTGCTGTTGTGAGCATAGTGGGATAAAACCATGGTAAGCTTTGATAAACTAACGATGCCTAAAAATGTGATTTGAGCACTCACTTTTTCTCAAGAACTGGAGAAGAGCTGTGCCTTCCAGGAAATCTGAAAAACTTAATCCGGGGATTACTTTTGATCGTGGATGGACAGCCGACTGCATCACACTGTCTATAGGCAGTGCTTACCTGGAAAAAGAGGGAAAACTAAAAAAAAATACTTATAATTGAGATCGTGTGAGATATTTGGAACATCTGGTACGTAACACTGCAGCTGATGAATCAACTAGTTAACCTACTCATTTACTCTTTTCATTCTGCTGAATTAATGAAATTGTCAGGTATTGGGTGGATGTGCCTCTAGACAGTTTAGATTGTGCGTACAAAGACGTAACTACCTTGAAACACCTATCACCTCTTTCCGCTACGTGACCTGAACAGGTTCAGTACAGAGCAAGGTCAGAGCAAGGGCACCTCCATAGCTGTTCAGTTCAGATGTCAGCGGAAACGCTTTAGGACATATTCGGTGCAGTAACCATGGATACACGAAGATCCATGAAATGGAGTCCCGTTAGCGGTACTTTAGCAAAACCATGAGCAAAACCTTGTGTCTCATTCTTATTCGACGTCGACATTCTCGTGATTCACTCCCGAATATTTAGTTATTTCTATTTCATTAGTTTAGTAGTAGAAATAAGGAATATAATAAAGGGTCAAACAATTCTAATTTAAAACTTTTAAAAGTTCGAAAAATCGCTGAATCACCTGAATAAATACGAACAATGGACTCGAAAATAGGCACGAAATCAAAGGAAACCACAATTTGTAAGGTGTAAGGTTACAGAAGTTTGAGGAAGGATATATCGGGTTATCTCAAGTTCCAAAGAGCGCATGCGCGGAGCAAGCTGCACCTCCTCTTCTGGCGGAGCAGAAAGTTCATGTTCGGATCATGTTCTTTGAGCAGCGGAAACACTGGACATCTTGCACCGAATATGAACCGAGGGACTGCGGAAACGCCATTATCTTACTCCTTCTTCACTGCGCAAGCGCAACTTGACCTGAACCTGTTCGGGTCAGCAGCGGAAACAAAGCTAGTGTGGCATGGTTTGGGGGGGATCTGGCCTTGCCAACAGATGGTTAATAGCAAAAGTTTATAACAAACTATAAAATAAGCAGCTCCTCAAGCGTATGCACTACACACTTCAAGTTACTTTTCGACTTGCACATATTTGTCTACCTCCTAAGGCCTTTTGTACTAAGAAGGTGACTCGGTGGACATGATCTACCTTAGACTGTCGTTGTCTGAAACCAAATTGATGAGCTGGGATCAAATTTGTATTTGTTATTATTGATATAAGCCGCTTAAGAAGCAATTTTTCGAATAGTTACGCGCAGAATGTGCGCCAATTGAGAAATATCAGTTTTGAAAATATTCAATAGCCACATATAATACACGATTTTGGGGTATTTTTTCAGCTGAATTACGAATTGATGTTCTTTTACACTTTCCCACATTTCGCAATTTTTACACATTCGCAACACAAAATTTGATAAACACCGAAAAAAAAGAAAAAAAAAAAAAAAAATCGTCATGCAGCATGACCCCATGAGCGAATTTTTGAAGAAATCTTCGACATTTCAGTCGCTATTGATCGTGTAGAGAAATTTTAGTTTATGATTTTGATAGACAAACATGGAATCAAATTATTAAAAATATAATTTCATGGCTGATATTTTCTAAGCCACAGTCAGTATTAAAGCTACACAGTTGAGCGTAAAACATTAAAGAAAGACCGAGAGAATCGGAGGACGGAATATTTCACAGAGTAAACTCATCAGTTGTGATTACATTTTTTTTTTAAATTTAACAAGCACCTACTACCTTCGTTTTAAACAGCATGATTCTAGGATTGGTTATAAAGGGATACTTCCATAAGAGTAGTTCAATCTGAATTTGGACAATTTTTCATGCAAATATTACCGATGTTTACAACTAGCGAACGGCATTATTTCGATTTTTGATTGGTTTTTCAACTTTAACATTTTTGAAAACTTGATACATATTCTTATAGGAAACTTTACGCTGATTCCGAATATACCACATGTTAGTATGCTGAAAAAATTATTTCGCACAACAAATCGCAAAAAACAGGCTATTTTAAAATTGTTGACTATATTTTTGAAAATTTCAACCCGAAGATGTAATCCGATCGTGCTGGCCAACGAACTTGAGCTTTCCTTTTGTGTCCTTAACATTTTAAAATTTGTTTGAAGTTTCTAGCACAATTCTACGGACAGTTTTATTTATATATATATATATTTATATATATATATATATATATATATATATATATATATATTTTATGAAACTCCCCTCAAAGGCGGAGGGGGCACACCATTAAATTAAAAATAAACAAATAAAATAAAAAGTGGGGAGGACGTTCAGGTTTACCCGACGCCGGCTCTAGGGATAAGGGATGTTGCAGGACGAGGAGTAAGAATAGGATGAAAGGAAGTGCCCCTATAAAATGACCACCAGTTCAAGTAAGAACCCCTCAGGACGCGGGTGGTGATACCACAAAGTACTCCTGCCGAGATGCCCAACTCGAGTAACTCCGTGGCGCTTGTCCCGCACCACACCCCTCGCCATGACACGGTCGCGGCAATGACCTTGATGTTATTAGGTGCCACTCCTTTTAGCTCAGATATCGCTTGGCGCAGATCATTTCTATCATATTTACTTTTCTTAGCCCGCCAGGTCTGCTCCATGTCCACGCTGCCACTGACAACCTGGACATCCAGGATTATGGCAGACCCATCGGGCTTGATCGCAACGATATCTGGCTTCTTGCCCCGGTCACTCGGCATGTGGTATAGTCTCTCCATTTCGACATACACATATACACATACACATATACACATATATACATACATACATATATACATACATACATACATAAAAAAATGCGTTAAACTTCAGAATAGCCTGAAACGGATTTCTGCATAAATTTTTTTCAAAAATTCACATTCTACAAATTTTGAGGCGAGAGCAATAGCTTAATTTTCTTCAAAAATTCGCTAAAAGAAAGAATTTCAGTACGCTTTGCGTTGTGTGAAAACGAGCGGGAAAATGTGAAATTCCGGTTTTTTTTTTGAAGTTGCTATTACGAATATCAATAAAAAGAATATCACCACGTGATTCAGGGTGGAAAAATACCCCAAAATCATGTATCATCACCATGGTTCATTTTACCATGAAATTGTATGTAGATGTTGAATCTGCATTAAAAAAATGCAGGTTCAGCTGTCATAATCATATGTTCTTGTCGTTTAATCAGTTACACATTTTCACGATAAATGTTCATTCTCAATGGATGTTATGTTATGGATGGATGTTCCTAGGATAAGTGCTTGATTTTGCTTCGAAGTTATAGCGGAAGAATTGTTTTCACTTTTGAGAGGGGGAAAAATAGAAGACGCTTGATTACAGCTGATCGCTGTAACGCTGATTTTGGAGACCATGCAACGCCACTGGCCTGAATGTACCTACTTCTAGATTGGGGCTATCTAAGCCACAATAGCCCCCTAGCAACAATATAAACTTCTAACGGTATGACAAATATTTTTGTGAAACAGTTTATACTCACTTCATCATTGTCATCTCCAGTAGTGTTTGGAATCGTTACAATCAGGCCACCATTATTCATGTTCTTAGCGACAGCTATGGAAGAAACATTGTAAGCTCCTGTAATATTATCATTCTGGCTGATGATTGAACCAAAAGATTCAATATTATGATTTTGACCGGTTCGTGAAGTACAATTTTGCTGACCAGTTTGTGAATCATCTTCTGAAATTCCAAGGATCTGGTCAACATCTGGACTGGCTGGAGGGCTTCCAAAAATATCTTCTTCCGCGGGAGAATAGTCTTCAGTCAGAGGATTGAGTGGTCCAGTTTTGTATGAGGGGACCGGCCGGTGTTCCAAGTATTGACGTTTGAAATCACAAAATTGTGTTACGTCAAAGTGACGACCGCATAGATACCTCGGGTTTTCCACATCACCAGCTATCCTGCACCAGTCCCTGTACCTATTGAACAAAGAAACAGAGTCAATTTCCGCTTTGTGATAGTAAACAAAATAAACTATGCCTTGAAAAATTCGAAATTTTAAGTGAAAACAAAAACGATCTTTGAGTTAATCTTTGAAACCGATTTAATCAAAACCTTTCGACTGTGAGAGTTTCCCTTGAAAATAACACTTCAGACAATTTCGCAGTCTAACATTAGCGGACTACAGTCCATGGCCTTCTAAATCGCAGTTCGATTTCTGTCGACAGTGCGACGGATAGTTGGAACACTTTGCTGTCAGCATTTATTTGGCATGACACGACCCCATATCGTGTTACTCTAAATTTTGTAATCACTGTGGCTCTATAAGGAATTGAGGAACTCCAAAGCAGTAACCGAATTATTAATATATGTAGAAGTATTAATTTCAACCACAAAAATGTAGACTATATTGCAAATAAGACTGATCCTTACTTGAAAATGAAAATTTTTGAAGGAGCAGGTTACCCGAGAGGTTTCAAATCAGACAGGTTTCTAATCTAACAACATCCTGACCGCACTTCTCGGAACAGTCAACTTCTGTTCGACCGTAGTCCAACTTATTGTTGAAATATCCATTGACAGAAGCTGTCAGACATTTTGGCGTGATGGAACAGCAGTCAAGGCTACCGTGTTTTTTGTTGACAGACATCTTCTAATGGAACGAACTTTACATTCAAAGGAACAGTCACTTCACATAGTTTTATACGACCAAAAGTTAAATTAAAATTTACATTGTTACAAAGATATATCTAATTGCTTTCATATAAGCCAGTTAAGTACCATCAAATTGAAAAAATGAAGGCAGTTTTTTTATGAATGTAGAAGTACCTGTCGAAATATCGTATCCTGAGATTTAGGAGGAACTAACCTTAAATCACTCTCTGGTGGGAACGGAGCAAATACAACATCTGGGTTTGACTCAAGACTGAGCCCACAGTTGAGAGCACTGCAGCGCACAGGTTCTGTGTCCTACAAATCATACAGTAAACGTTCTTCATTACAATCACACAGTTAATAAGCAATAAATTAAAAGTTTAGACTTAAATTGGTTGGTTCACCTGTTAGTACCAGAATTTTGACAAGGGATCCCAGCGTTAGTCAGTAACCAGGGACTACAAAAACAGTGGTACTGTCAAGTGTACTGAGGCAAATCAATTTGTTTTAACCCTTCTCATACTGTGGGAGGAGCAAGTAGATACAATTTAATGATGCAAAACGAGAAACTTCAATCAAATGATCTCATCCTTTTACTAGCAAGAATTCATAATAAAACCGAAGTTAATAGTAATAACATGGTAGAACACGACACGTAAATTATGTACCGTTCTTTCTTCAAATGTCAATTAATTTGTACGATTAAAATAATAATTCTGATTAGCTGACACACTAATCAGTGTAGAAGAGGAATCGTGTGGTGTAGAGCCGGATTTAGGTCCACTATTTATAAGCCTTGGAGAGCCACGGTGTGTGACCACCTCTTGGTAGAGGGAGACGGTCATTTACCTCGGTCTCCAGGGCCGCCTGCAGGTAAATCAGGCTGGAAAACGTGTTTATTGGAAAATATTTACAAATTGTTGGTTGACGCACAACACTACCCAAAGAAGAAAGCTAAGTTTCAGGCACAAAGAGGGAGACAAAATGAATTAAACCTACTGGACAGATAAAGAGACCTACAACTACGAATATCAGCACTGACCTCAAAAGGACTATAGTCCTTTGTTATTGGATTCAAAGGACCTAAAGGTATGTCTACACTTGTGCGCTTTCGTCTTTCAACTTGCGTCTCTCAACTTGCCTCATGGGGCATGCCTCCCATGCATGCTCGAGAGGCATGCGATTCCTGTCCACATTTGCGCGTCAGTTTCCTTTCAACCTCCTTTCGCGATGGAGTCAGCAGACGATGCATGTTTGCTACTTTCAATAAGTGCGGCATTCGTGGTGATTGAAAAAGCAAGAAAAAAAAAAAGAAAACGCGGGGGAAGAAGCGATCCATGTGGATGAGTGACTATTTGAAAACTCGGGACTACAAGATTTTGAAAGAAGTGAATGCAGATGATGTTTTGTTCAAAAACTTCACTCGACTGTCGAAGGATAACTTTCATTCATTGTTAAATCTGACTTGGAACAAAATTGAAAAAAAGGACACACGTTTCCGTAAAGCTATACCTCCAGAATATAGGCTGGAAATCACGCTGAGGTTTTTGGCCAGTGGTGATTCGATCCAGTCTCTTTTCTATCTATTCAAAGTGTCCAAACAGAGTATATCAGAAATGATACCCATAGTTTTGAAAGCCATAGTTGAAGCTCTACAGGATTACATCAAGGTAAGTGCGAGTGATTTTCTATAATCCTCGATGAACTCAAGCGTTTCCTTCGCGGTATTATTTAAATCCGTGGTGACAGACATCATACAATATATTAACAAACTTGAAGACGGCACTTTTCCCCACGAAAACTCACGCGAAATGAACGGTTTGACGCAAAGAATTCCAACCCATGCGGTTGGGCGTGTGCTGCCCCTTTCGCTACGTTCAACACCCCCGTTCATCTCAGAAGAGGCATGCGCCTTGGTCTTCATCACGTGCGTCACACCTTGCGCCATGACGCATGCTTCATGACGCACGAAAGTTGAACAAGTATAGACACACCTTAAGGCGGACCTTCACACTTGAGCTGAGGTAAGCCTTGAGGTGGGTTCCTGTCTCCTCATTTGTGCTTTGTTTGTCGATGTTGAATTGATTTTTTTATCTTTTTGGATTACTTATCAAGCTACTTTTACGATGGAGAGTTTGTACACGCTTGTGTGGGACTACCAACTCGATGATAAAAATCTGGAGCTCCTCAGAATTGACTGTAGGAAATACGACCCCAAAATAGCAGTCATATGATTTTCCACTGGCTTTGTACCTACATATCTCACACACACATCCACTTATCCAGGTGGACCCACTTATCCAGAACGAACCACTTGTCTAGGTCAAACAGCGGCTAAAGCATGTTCATGTTTCATATCTGGGTTCCAGGGGGCACGTCCTATTAAAAACTTTTTGCTTTACAATTTCAAACATTTTAACCCAATTTACACGATTTATCGTTGTAGATGGTAAATTCAGTAGGTATCCAATACGTCCCCAAGCACGAAAATAACCTATAAATATTGTTAAAGATAGGAAAATAGCGGTGAAAACACGTAAAAACTGTGAAAAATATAAACGTTGGGAAATTGGTGTGATGCCTCGCACATGATAATCATGTCATATGACCTAATAATGGAAATGAACGAAAGTATACATTTCCTGATCCTTTTTTTCTGATTATGATCGTACTTTTTTAACCAACGAAATAGTTATGAACTAAAAACAAAGATCGAGGGGTCAAGTTTCCCACATTTATCATTAATATAATAGGTTTATCAGTTGTCATGGTAAGCTCCGTTTTTTCTGTCTTCGCCTACGTTGCGGCAAAAAATCACCATGGAAATACTTGTAGCAATCACATGGAATGCTCAAAACAGTAGTAAGAACCTCATTTTGCTCACTACAGACTCCAGGACTCCTCAGAGCCTCCTTGAGAAAATTTGGAAGAGAGGCGAGGTCTCCTCGATGCCAGCACCGTTTGACTATGACTACCACCTTCATAAACATAACCTGAATAGCAGTAAAGCTAGATGTGAACTTGGCTCAAGCCAAGAGATTTCCCATCTCAAAGTGCTACTATGAATTCCGCCCTAGCCATATACATATTGCTAAGTAGCTCAAATAAAAATAGCCAACTGTTTCAGGGCTTGATGATACTGAAATTTTCAAGAGTAAGTAGTGGAAAAATTGAAAAGAAATCAACCAGTAACTGCCAAGCTTTTCGATGATAATGAGTGAAGCAATGAGTAAAAATCTGACCAATCAGCTTCAGCTAGTCTGTGGGAGAAAACCCTGCTTCAATATTGCTTCTAATATTGATTTACAACTAAGTAAAGCTACAATCGAATGATTCAAAACCTGTTACCAACTCAAAAAGTTCATAAACTAGAAAATCACGAGAATTAATATAATTTCAGAGCAGATGAATTAAATATATCTGGTACTTACCTATCAGGATCAAAGGGGAACCTGTTGAGTCTAACTTCAGGATATGACGAAGTGCAGCCAGTAGCAGAACAATTTCGACGTTGTGGTGGAATAATAGGATGGAGGGGGGTTTGAAGATCAAACTGGGTATCGATGGTAATTTCCTCGACTGCATCCTCATCATATTCCATGTTGTGTATCAGGGAGCATTCTTCTGTTCCACGTTACCAGGGTTTCTTCTGATAATAGAAGGAAAGACTCCATGAATGCGCTGTAATGTTTTCAGTTTTGGAACTAATTTTCCTTCCTCTTCTTCTTCAACAATAACTAAGCGTCTTTCTCGCTGAACGGGCTCATTCCCACCCTCCCCAATATCATCAACTATTTTTGTAATTGGTTCACTTATTTCACGATT